>VXBP01008282.1:88154-132810 GCA_013400115.1 Rhinopomastus cyanomelas | reverse complement strand
CATCTTTATTTTGGTAACTTCCAAGATGGAAATTTCAGGTGAGCTTCTTTTTATTTGGCATTTTTAATTTTCTTTCAGAAAACCTATTGAACTTGATCCAGAAGCATTCTAGAAAAGGATGTTCATTTAAATAGTCAATCTGACTAATTGCAGCAGAACTTAGTCCAAACACAAGGTTTCACATCTTTCTACAGAATTTGTCTTTTTGATATCAACCAGAGAGAATCCTTGTGACTAAATCCAGCAGTAACACGTGCCTCGTGCCACATTCTGGGCACATTCACTTGAGATGTTTAATGATTTAGCAAAATTAAGGGCTAAGAATAATGATTTTTAAAATATATATATATATATATATATGTATGTATAAGAATATGACAAAATANGGAAGCAATTAATGAAACCCATTGAAAGTCTCCTCTTCCATTACATCTATCCATTTATTAGTCATATTATTCAATGAAATCATAGAATCATAGAATCATTAGGGATTGGAAGGGACCTTGAAAGATCATCTAGTCCAATCCCCCCGCCACAGCAGGATCACCTAGACCAAGTCACCAGGATAATATACTTGGCTAATACAATTTTGTTCTTCTATAATGATTTTGTTTATAAAAAAAGGTTTGCATGGAGTTTGCTCGAAGTCATCAGGTTGCCATGAGTGGAAGGACTGGTTGGGTTCCCCGTGCGGCTGTGGGTGCGTTTGTGTTTGTTAAACAAAATAGTTTGGAGCAAATTAGGCAGTGAGAGATTATGAGGATATTGTTTATATATCAATTTTTTTTCACTTAGGCATCTAGTGACAAACATAGGGGTTTTGTTGATTACTCTTTTCTGTACTTTCTATCATAATACACAACAAAAATCTTCCTACTCTGCTTCAGAAGACTCCTGAGAGTAGGTGCTGTCCCACATGTCTCCTGAGACATGCTGTACCACATGCTCTAAAACCTTTGTAGTGATGACTCCATGTGCTTATGAGTTAATAAATTTCTGGGGGGAAAAAAATCATAATAGCAGTTAATATTTTATGAACTGCTTCCTAAAAAAATAAATCTTATAAACAAGTTAATATAAAAACTATTAGACTTTGCTCCTTTTTTTTTTAAATTTTGCCACTAGTGGCAACAAATAACATCTTCCAAATGATTGTGCTCAGGAATAAATTCACAGAAGTACTTTTCTGTACTTTATAATGCAGTGTTTTGTACTACAGTTCTTTGCTTAAGGCATCTTGCTACCAGTGGAAACGACAGGACTAAATTAGGCATTTTCTTAGGAATGACAGCTGAGGGAGATTCACTACTTACTTGAAGGAATTTAGTCATGTTTCATCCTACCTCTAAGACAGGAGCATTGATTCTCAGACTGCAGGACAGCCTGGTGCACTGGCCACAAACATCCTCTGCTTTCTGGAGATCCTGGTCTGGGCTATGGCAGATGGTGCAAGAGCCTTCTGTCCAGGCTCAGTAACGAGGGTGTTGTAGATGGGGAAGTTCAAGTTCAAACTCGTTGCCAAGTTTGCACTCGTGGGTACCTGTTACAATGTGTGGAAGAACTTCAACGAGAAAGACTGTTTTGGAAACTTGACAGAGCAACACATTTACATAGAAGCAATTTGCCCCAGTAAGAGCACTAATAAAAGAAAGTGCTCAAGTGCAAATAAACAAAAGTTCTCACCACAGCTACAAGAAATGTTATCTTATATGAAGAACACAGTGATCAAGGTCAATGATTAGTTCTCTACTACTTAGAAACTCAAATTAAACCTAGATCTGTAGCTTCTGATATGTACTAGGCTTAAAGTTTTTAAAAGCGCAATATTTATGATTAACTTTATTGTAAAGCACACATGATAAAGGAAATTAATACTTAGGCTATTTAGAGTCACTGAAGGGATCCATGCAGCTAACTTTGTGGATCAGTCACTGGATCATTTGCAGAAGAATACAAGCTAGTTCATATGTTGCCCACTTTGTCAAAACAGCTACTGTAGTGAAACGTAAACACTAACATACGTGATGCCTGTGTCTATTTAACAGTAACAACTCTGCAGAAAGATGCACTGAACACTGAAATGTATGCACCTGCTCCATAAAACCCACCATGAATTTACCTTTTGTTTATGCATCCAGGGACACTTTTGTTCTCCTGTACCAGATGCCACTTCAGAAGGCCAGGGTAGTAACCCCTTGGGCATTAATATTACTGCTCACATCCTTTTATTGCTCTTGTAACTGAACAAGGGTCCTGCTGGTGTTGGTCTCCTCCAATAAATTTTACCATACATGCAAAATGAAGCGTGAAGATAAAACAACTCTGTGAAATTGCATCTTGTGCTAGCAAGACACGGAAAATGTTGTCTGAGCAATAGCAGATAACTAACTGTTTTAAAACTTGCCTGAATGGAGCTAATGGCTAGGCAATAATGTATTAGAGCTGAGGGCAAAGCTGAGCCTGACAGGATAGTGACTGTTCTAATAGGATGAATTCTCTAGTTTCAGGACCACTTCCAAGTAGACCCTTTAGACTATCAGCTGAAATGGAATGGATGATTCCAGGCATCAGGACTCCTGATTCAACTTCACTGATGGTGTTTATTGAGTAGTGTAAATAAACTAGTGTAACAGACCTTGGAGCAGGAGGTCCTGCAGTGTGAAGAGTACCTCTGTAGCAGTATGGATATTCCTTTAGCCTGCTCTCATAAGTTTTTCTTACATATGTCTGATATGTTCTAGCAATTGGACTAATAATCTTCTCAAATAGTTACTGGAATGGCTTCACAACTGTATCAATAGGCCAGATTCCTATCCTGAAAATACACAGTGGAACTGTTCTGAAAAGGCAGTATAGAAGCTAAGTCCAGATGACACATCTAAGTCTATATAGTAACTTAAGACACAAACAAAACCCTTCAATAAATTGCATTCTTTATCCCAGCTGAGGCAAAAAACTCTGTTTTATTTGGAAATACTTTTTTTTCCCCACTAAAAAGTTGAGAAAGGAGCGATATTTCTTGTGAAATCATACGGTATTGGTATATTATCATAGCTTTGCAAAGAAGGTAAATATATTTATTCACCTCCAGTGTCAGCTAGAAGGATTCAAAGTGTGTTCTTCTTGCACTAACAGATGGTGGAGTCACTGTCCCTGGAGGTGTCCAGAAAACATGTAGATCTGCCACTTAAAAACATGGTTTAGTGGCTGTGGTGGCATTGGGTTGACAGTTGGACATGATGAAGTGTTTTCCTGCCCTAGTGATTCTATGATTCCATGATTCTGTGACACTGTAGTTCTGTGATTCTACTCAACACATAAAATCCATGTGCCTTTCTAGAAAAAGTATTTTAAGCATATCTTCCTGTATTTTTATGATGTTTGTTGTGTGACTCAGTTGATGTTTAGTGCAGTGCCACTGTTTCACCCCAGCCAGCAACTAAACACCATGCAGCCACCCATTCACTCCATTCCCCTGTCATTGGGATGAGGAGAATAATGTTAAAAAATGAAAACTCATGGGTTGAGATAGCAGATTAGTATGAATATACAATAAGATGTAATGATAACAATAACAATATTTAATAATTGTAAGGAAAATGGGTATAGCAAAAAAAGAAGATGATCCGAAAAAGACAAGTGATGTGCAATCAATAACTCACCTTCTGCTGACTGACGTTTGAGAAGCAATCTACCTCCTCCAACCAACTACCTCTACTTTATAAACTGAGCTTGACCTCCCGTGGTGTGGAATGTCCCTTTGGCTAGTTCAGGTCTACTCTCCTGGCCATGCTCTCTTCCAGCTTCTTGCGCATCTGCTTTCTGGCAGAGCATGGGAACCTAAAAAATCTTTAACCTAGGGTAACTTAGCAACAAGTAGAACATCAGTTTGCTACCAACATTATTCTCCAAGTCCAAGATACAACACTGTACCAGCTGCAAGCAAGAAAATTAAATCTATCCAAGCTGAAACCAGGACCTACAATTAAAGGTATCCCTTCACAATATAATTTCTTTTCTTCTCTGCACTACAGACTTTAAAGTCACATAGTACAGACATGTTCATGACCTACAAAAGGAAAAAAAGATCTGATACCATTGGAAAACCAAGTAAATTTTGTGCCTAAGAGCTAATTACTGAAGGATAAGTTTTTAATATATTAATATTCTTTTACCTGTTCGTATTGTTTAATATATTAATGTTACATTATTATAATAACATTTAAATGTTGATTATTCATAGATCGCTTCATTTACTAGATAAATGTTAAGAGAAATTCTAACCAACCTTACTGAAGGCAGCATTGAACATTCTTTTCTGCAGGATTCAGCTTGCAGGTTTCAAGATATCTCTGCAAAATTAAACGTATTTTATTTGTCTCACAGGCCTTTACGGGGCTTTACCTTACTTGGTTTGTTTACTTGCAGAATGGATTCAATACTTACATATTCATCTAAAATATAATAAAACCAGAATATTTGCTGTTCCTGCATCATTGGATTTTCATTGGCAATGGTACTATTGATCGTGAATAATTCTTACTTTGAAGTAAAAAGAATCAAGGTATTAAGTCTTCAGCAAAAAAGAATCAGCAGGAAATAAAAGACAGGAGAGCTTAAATGAAGTAAACATTTATTTTATCTTTTCAGTTCTTGCACCAGAAGACACTGCACCGCAGAATTTTAACTGAGCTGCCCTCGTGCTGGTACGCTGGACCAACTATGTGCAAATATATACGTATCGTAAATCTCTTCCTTCAGAATAGATTTTCAGGATCATTCCCTGTTTATCTCTGCAATGTTTTCCATCCCAGTTAAGTTTAGCAGCTGAAAACAAACTCACTGGCACAAAATAAGCCTGTTTCCTAACTAACATAGTGGAAAATAACAGCCTATGCTCTTTCTTTCGATTGATTTGGAGTTAATGTGTTGATATAACACGTTGCCACATATGCACGTAGCATATATAAAATATGGAAAAATATGTGGCACAAATGTTTTGCACATATCTCCCATCTCTGTGAAAGAACTCTTCAAGACAGGAGAAAAAACAACATTTTTACTTCTTAAAAATAGTTTCGTATTCTGTTTTAGTGTCTTAATGAAGGGGCTTGCAAGGTAGTCCTGTGACTCTGGTTACCTTTATTGCTGGGTAACTGCAAATTAAGGATTAATTTTTTGCTTGAAGTTTTGTTTTGCTTCTACCCGAAGGAAGAAAGCTTCAATTCATTGAATCTCTGTCCAGAGAAATGTAGTTAAATAAAAGCAAGAGGATGAAAAGCAAAACTCAACACTTTTCTCCTTAATTTTATGATAGTTTCTTTTAACTGCAGCTATTATCCAGAACAAAGCATGACTGCTTTGAAGTATATAAGCATATGTGTGCTATCTTAAGACATGAACATATGTCCTATGGTTGGATTTACAAGAGTATGGAATGTAGCTCAGCAAAGAGTTAGGAACCACATATTCCTTCTGGTGTAGAGGTCACAGGCACCTGACCATAGTATCTCACAATAGTATCTCAAAATCTCACTTTAAGAACTGAAAGGCTGCAATAACATCTCCTTGGAGCCTTCTGTTGTCTGGAGTGAACTATACCAACTGTCTCAGCATCTCCTCAGAGCAGAGGTGCTCCAACCCTCTGACCATTTTTTGTGGCCTTCCCCTGGACCCTCTCCTTCCTGTGCTGAGAACTCCAGAGCTGGACATAAGTACTTGGGGTAGGGGGTCTCACCAGAGCAGAGTAGACGGGGAGACTCACCTCCCTTGACCTGCTGGCCACACTGATTTCACTGCAGCCCAGGATACAGTTGGTTTTCTGGGCCATGTGTGCACATTGTTGCCTCATGCACAGCATTTCATCCACTAGTACCCCCAAGTTGTTTTCCGTGGGGCTGGTCTCAATCCCTACATCTCTCAACCTGTATTGACAACAGGTGTTGGCCAGACCTAGTTCAGATAATGTTATCCCTAGTAGCAGTTTTGCTTGGATAGTCAAACCCAAGTAAAATCTTTTTTCCTGGAGTCACACCCACTTCTTCTAGTCTAGATTGAGCTGCCAGTCAGGCAAAATATATATCATAGAATCATAGAATCATAGAATCATTACGGATTGGAAGGGACCTCGAAAGATCATCTAGTCCAATCCGCCTGCAACAGCAGGATCACCTAAACCAAGTCACACAGGAACCTGTCCAGTCGGGTCTTGAACATCTCCAGAGAAGGAGACTCCACAACCCCCCTGGGCAGCCTGTTCCAGTGCTCTGTCACCCTCACCGTGAAGAAGTGCCTTCTCAGGTTGATGTGGAACCTCCTATGTTCCAGCTTACAACCATTGCCCCTTGTCCTATCACTACATGACACCGAGAACAGCCCAGTGCCATCCTCCTGACACCCACCCCTCAAATATTTGTAGACATTAATGAGGTCACCCCTCAGTCTCCTCTTCTCCAAGCTAAAGAGACCCAGCTCCCTCAACCTCTCCTCATAAGGGAGGTGCTCCACCTCTCTTATCATCTTTGTTGCCCTACGCTGAACTCTCTCCAGCAGCTCCACATCCCTCTTGTACTGAGGAGCCCAATATATATGTTTGCATTTTTTTCTTATAAAGTATAGATTTCATTACCGTGCATTAATTTATAAAAGGATTATCTATTCTAATAACATTAATTATATATATGCCTAATTAAATATTTTACTATGTGACAAATATAACAATCTTTGTGATAGTGCTATAAAAGATGTATTAATGGCCAGTAAGTTTCTTTGTGTCCAGACTATATACAGTTGAAAGAGAAGCAACATGCTCTCATAGTGTCTATCACATTACAGAGCAGATAGATTGCCACCCTCACACTAGTTATATCACACTAGAGCTGGATCTCTTCACTCCTGAAAGACTCTTTATCATTATTTGTCCGTATTAATTCAATGCATGACAGACCTTTTGAGGCTTGCACATGTTTAAGGAAGTACATCTAACATAGTCATAGGCTGTTGTTTTTAAGTAGCATTGTGACTGCCTTGGTTTGTGACAATCAGGAATAGTAGCAGTGGATGTTGGTACGACTGGCGTTGCAGAGGTTCATTAACAAATCCCCTGCTGGTACAAGAATCATTTTTGCTTCTGTCTTTCTGCAGCTATGCCCTTCCTAATGCCATTCCCATACCATTAGTAATCACATTCTCTACACAAAACAAAATCTCACATAACTGAGTGATTAGGGATTGACATGACATTTACATCTTCTAGTTAACCAGGAAGACCTTTAGCTTTACAAGAGAAATGTAAGAAAACAGAGAAAATTGCCAACAGCAGACAGGACTGAAGACTGAGATGAACTTATGGACAATGATACCGTTGACTTTCTGAATTCAAAGGCATAACATCTCAAAGCAATTTTAGAATCATGAACCTTTGAAGCACCTGCAGTACATAACCGTTGACTGCACAGATAAAGGACTTTGTTGATTTCCCCCCCATCAGCACTTCCCAGGCAGTCAGTCTAAGGAGGTATACCCACAGGGATGGTGAGGACCAATGCAGAGGTATTCAAGTTAGCATTAAATGCTAAATTAGCCACCACATAAAGGGTAGTCTTATTAGCACACTGCTTTATCTCCCACCAGTGCTTCCCAACAGAGCAAATTAATTCCTCTGAGACACATGGCAAACATATCTTTTCAGATTTAATACCTGAAATAGCCCATTTGGGGTCGGTCAGCTCTACACCACTGTTCCTTGTACCACCATTACCATATAGTGACTAAAGGAGCAATAACTGAAAAAAAACCTGCCAAGATTAGATAGTGTAGAGCAAAATTACTGTAAGACCAACAAAATGTCCTGTATACAGTGATTAAGCTGGATAGTACTTCAGAACTGAAGATTTTCAGAAGCAGATGGGAAAATATTCGGAAATTGTGCCAGAAATTTACACTCCTTTGGGGTGAAAACAGGTTATTTTCAATATTTCTGATCCACGCCAGATGTGACTCTTAGGTCAGAAAGCTTCAACGTGCCACAACACAAGTTAAGAAAAGTCAGACCAATCTAGTGAAAAAATAAGACCAGTTTAAGAAAACACATATAAGTTCACCAGTGGTAGAACACTTTTGACTCCAAAAGGAACATAAATGTTTGAAGAAATCAAGTTCTGCAAGCACTATGCAGTCATATTTTCTGATCCAAACAAGCCCCTACTTTTTTTCAGGTTTAATTTCTTAGCTTCAAAATTAATTTGTGTTGCTTGCCTAAATTTCTTGCAATGAGAAAAGACAGGAGGGTTGGAATACTTCTCTGGGTCTATAATTAAACAACAGACAGTGGGAATACGTGTGAGCAGAAAATCATCCTACAAGTTCCATAATATGGGTGTCTCTCATAACAACAGATGAGATACACAAGAATTAAGATTCTTCATGTAAAAAAGGTCTGAAATGAACTATGTAACAAATTCTTAATAGACAGAATTTTGCAGCAATGTAGTCTTCACATTTGAGCATGTTTACCTTTGACTTTAATAAAGATGAGCAATTTATGGTGGAAACTAGAGCAAAGAAACTATGTGGGTTGGATGTTTACTCATTGCTTTTCTGAAGGAAGCAAATAGATCATGATTTTTAACACTGCCCAAAATTTTGAAAAGGTTTAGAGTGGGCTGAATAATATGAAAAAAAACCCTGACCCTCAAAACAACAAAATCCAAACCTTTAAACACTTCACTTCGAATGAATCAATTGTTAAAATGTAACTAAAAGTATTTAAATAACAGTTTTCAGTCCTCTTTTATAGACTCATAGAACCATTAGGGATTGGAAGGGACCTCGAAAGATCATCTAGTCCAATCCCCCTGACACAGCAGGATCACCCAGACCAAGTCACATAGGAACACATCCAGGAAGGTTTTAAACCTCCCTAGTGAGGGAGACTCCACAACATCCCTGGGCAACCTGTTCCAGTTCTCCATCACCCTCACTGTGAAAAAGTTCCTTCTCATATTGATGTGGAACCTCCTATGTTCCAGCTTACAACCACTGCCCCTCATCCTATCACTAGAGCCTGGCTCCATTCTCCTGACACCCACCCTTCAAATATTTATAGACATTAATGAGGTCATCTCCTCTTCTCCAAGCTGAAAAGACCTCTTGGCCACAAGAGCACACTGTTGTCTCACGGTCATCCTGTTGTCTACCAGGTCTCTTTCTCCTAAACTACTCTCCAGCAGGTCCGTCACCAACCTACACTGGTACCTGGGTTGTTCTTGCCCAGATACAAGCCTCTGGGCTTACCCCTGTTATATTTCATTAACATTTCTCTCTGCCCAACTCTTCAGCCTGTCCAGGTCTTGCTGAATGACAGCACAGTCTGCCGGGGTGTCAGTGACACCACCCAGCTTTGTGTTTGTATACTGTACAAAAAAAACCCCCTCTATTCTTTCTCTGTTCATTTGTCTGGTCTATTTACGCTTCCTATTTTTAGAAAATATGGTGGAAATAAATTCTTCTTGTGTGCTCTTCTAAGGATCTTTTCTGTTGCCAAAGGCCAAAGGCTCTTTATGTGGACAACAGTTGAGGACAGCTATAACAAAGTCTTTGAGGCAGCCAATTTTTTCTCTTTGACAGGCTGTGGTCCAGTGACTGTGTTCTACACATAATTTCAACCTTAGTTACATATCTCCTGTTCGACCTCAATTCATCAGGAAAGGTGAGACCCATTCCATCTATTTGTCAACGTCTTCAAACTCTTGGTAGCAACCATGATAAACAAGTGATGCCAAAGTAGTTTCATACAAAAGGTGTTTAGTCTCGACTCATTAATTAAGCTGGTTTTGTGGCTTCAGAGAGGTAGGCACTTCCAGAGGGCGATTTCTGCCATCCTCAAATGTATGTCAAATTTGTTGAGATTGATCACATCTTGGAATATGCCATTTTTTTTTTACCTTTGGCTTAAAATGTGCTCACATGACTACCTTAGAATGCATTTTTAATTTATAAAATGGCAAAAGAAATCAATCAATTTTTCAATCATTTTTTTCCTTTGCATTGGACCCTTCTGTAAAATAGGAATAAGAGCTTTAGTGCTGAAGAGGAGAAGCTTGTGTCCACTGCCTAGGGCAGATAGAAATCTACATATAACATTTAACACACACCTTCTTAACCTGCTCAGAACAGTATAAAGTACTCTAACACCAACAGCAGTCTCAACTATTAGTCTTTAAAGAAATAGATTAAAACTATTTAAACCTCTCCTTACGCTTAATGGAAAATGACACTCTTTAGATGAGGTGTTTTTGGCAAACATTTGATGCTAGACTGATTTGGGATACAGTTTAAAATCTGACATCATTCGAGAGCACCAGTTTGCCAAGAAAAGTAAAGTACTCAGGCAATTTAAATGAGCATTTCAAGACACAAGAGACAGTTAGAGCTCTAATTAAAGGGATAGCCAAGTAGTAGAGCTTGAACTGAAGCAGCAAAAGCAGTAGGACACTAATTCTTTTGGTTATACATGACAATAACATGACAATCTGACAGCTCAAACAGCTGTCCAAATTGCTGTACATATGTGCAACTCGGATTTTCACAAAATCAGACTCATACATCCAAATTATGACTCTGCAGAGGATCCTATGATCACAAGAAAATATCAGGGCAAACAGAAAAAATTCAGGATAGGGGAAAATTAGCATCGTATCCCTGGGGAAAAATACACACGCACAGTACTGAAAACCAGAGCAGAACAGTGCAATTTGATGACTGAATATAAGCTATAAAACCTATAAAGAGATGGGGAGACTACAGAAAGTCACTGGAGCTTTCAGAAACCATCAGCACCAGAAGAAAAGCTTGATTTGTTTCTTTTTAACTCCCCCTTTGTAAAACCTCTTACAGTGCACTATTTAGTCCATTCAGAATCTCACTGAATCCAACACTGGATCCTGTGCCAGACCCAGTAAGAACATTTCATCAAGGTCTGTTTTGTTTTTTGTGTATTTTTTCTAAAACATGGCAGGGGGGGTGGATATAAACAACATATTATGCATTTGGTAACCATGAATTTAGTAACACATTACCTTTTAATCTAAAAATTCATTAGCTAACAACCAGTGCTTGGGCAAAACTTTCATAATATCGCTGGAGCCAAACACATGGAAAAAGGAGATTGGCTAAGCAAAAACAAGGATAATAAAAACCAAAAGGTTTTCCAAATTACTGTTGCCTGTGTCATTAAATTTCATATTGTGCATGGAATCTAAATACATCACTTTGTTCTGCATGACAAGCAGAAGTGAGCATTCATACATTACTCAGCCACTTAATTAAGAGCCTGGGATATTTGCAGTTAGCAGAAACTAATAAGGGAATCGCATTTAAATTCAAATCACTCCTCAGGGTAGCTGTCTGCAACATAAGCAAAGCTTACTGGGTAGATGTTCCACTAAATGCTCAGCTAAAAGCTCAGTTTTACTCTATTTGTGAGTAAAGAATGATTCTGGTTTTGATTAAACGTGAGAGTACAATAAATAAATCTGGTTTGGATTTTCAAGTTATGTTTTGTCACTGTTATTTTTAAATTCCTGGATGTCTATTACTTTGCATAATAAATAAGAGTGTGATTTAGGGTTTTACTGGCACAAAACAGGAGGTTCTGTAAAACAGTCATCCGAGCTTGCCATACACATGATATTTTCAAGACACTTCTCAGGAATAACACCTACTGCAGCCAGCAAGCATCTACCTTAGCAGCCTCGAGGAAACTTATCCAAAATCCTTGTATTGGTGCATCATGAACCACGTCAGAACCCCAAAAATTTATTATATAAATTAAATTACTCTGCTGCCAATTTTCTTCTTTGTTGCTCATAATTGACCAAGTCATTTTGCATTTTTGCTGGGAACTCCAACACTTAGGGAATTTTTATAATGGACCAAAAGTAAAGTAGCAAAGATAGTATCTGTTAAATATACTTAAAATATCATTAACCAGGAAAATTGCCACTGGTGATGGCCAGACCATTACCAGAGTCCTCACACCAGTTCTGATGCTTTCTTTAACTTTCCTCCACAGCATACCTTCTTGAAGGATTAATAGACCTTAATCTTTAAAATTCCAAGAAATATTCTGTAATTCGAATGGAAAATGAGACACTAAGTTAGGCCAATGTTGCCCCTTAAAAAGAAATCTCGCTCAAGTAATTTCATTAATCATAATCATGTTATTTGAAAATACGAAGACAATGACCCTTTCATAAAAACCTCACTGAATTCTAAAATTTCAGGACAGCAAAATCAAATATCAATATCTGAAAACTCACAGGAGATTTGTGCTCTGAATTAGTTTCCTACTTGAACAGTTGCAAACAGGGCAAAAACGATGTCAAGAATTTGTTCATTAAAAACCAGCAATTTAAACCAAAAATCTATACGACGCCAACCCAAAACCACACCAAGTTTCAAAGCCTTTTGTACAAATTTTAAGGATGAGAAAAAAATGTCATGCCACCAATGTGAGCAACAGTGAATAATTAATGTTTAGCACTACATGAGTGTGTGTCTGTGTCACAGCGAATGGATTCTCGCACAGCGGGCAAGTATGGCGAAGCCAGCTCTGAGTGGGTTCAGCGAAACATCGCAACCATTTCGGTGACAGCAAAGTGCTGCTGCTTCCAGCCTAGCAGAGCCTCACTGCTGTGAGCCATTACTATTTCACACCTGCCTGCCTATCCACAATGCACACGTTCCCTGTTGGCCACCACATCCAGACTTTGAGTACGTACAACTGACAACGTGAAGAACCCTTTCTTCTGTGACCTTTCCACGCTTCCACTAAGCACAGGGTGCTTTTTTCACTTTTCCTCTGAAGTTATTTTCCCAAGGCTCGTTCTGCTGCTCTGGGAGTTCAACAACTCTGACCCACTCAGATTCTACACGTGAAATATTGCACTTAAAGTGTTTCAGTTTTGTGGGGCTGTAAAGTGCATTGGACCTTCAACACTGATAATTCCAACTTTGAGTAAATTATGAGGAAATCTAAAATGTGTTTGCTGTTTCTGCGCTTTTGCTTTACTATATCACGTGTTGTTCTCAAAATTATATTATAAATATTTTTGTATATGGATTTTAAAAATATGTATAGATTCTTTATGGCTGAAATGGCTAAGAAGACTCTTGACTCAGTTTCCTGGAACACTCTGGTGCCATGCAGAACTGGTATGACATTTTAGTCTTTGCAGCATTCCTGGGGATGCTGGTGATGGAGCGGGCGTCTCTGGAGTAAAGCAGAACAACGCAGAGAAGTTAGCAGTGTGTGTGCTAACTAAGACTGCCACAAAATCCAAAGTAGTTTGATTGCATCGGCACGATCACGCGTTCTCAGCATTTACGAGTGGCCTCACATGCTTCTGCAAATCCATCCCTCCTGCACGGAGCTCTTGCTCTCAGACCTGGGCTTTTATCACCACGCTCGAGCTCCCTTGTGCGCTCAGCTACAGAGCATTGGCTGGAACCGGAGATTTCTGCGTCCTATTGAAATGCGCAGCACAAGCGAGCCTTCAGAGCATGGGGATGTATTCTTACTCCTCCTTTGCTCATGAAGGATTATTGGAACAGAGAAGTAAAATACCTCAGAAATTGCTCTTTTCCAGCCTTGCCCTTCTACCACCTGAAAAAAACTGGTGTTTGCCCAATAGCACTTGACGACAGTGAAATCAGCAACAGAACTGTGAACAAGTGGGAATTTGACTCAGGGCAAAGCTTAGAAGAGCTTCTTCAAGTGCCAACATTTCTTAAACAGCTGTTGTCCTACATCATAACTGGGAGAGATTAACAAGTTTGAAGTCAACTGAGGAAAAACTGTTCTAGTAAAAGTATCTTGTCAGTAAGTTAGGATACATCCTCCAATCTGCTAACCTTAGCAAAACTGTGTGAGTAGGCTAAGAGTTTAGCTCTGCAAATGCTGTAAATAGGGTTTATTTTTCGCCATTACTTCTTCCTGACGACACAAAACTCATCAGGACACATCCTGAATAGTCTTCACGCTCACAGGCTTGAAGTAGATTTTCACACATAGTGCCACATACACCCAAAACAGGAGGGATGCTCACCACTTGAACCTCTTCTCTTGCTTTCTTTGGTTGTGCTTCTACTTCAAAACAAATCAAGTGCATCAACTTGTAGCCCAGTGAAACAAGCAACTCTTGAGTTATGAACAGACATTATCATCGTGTTTCCCTTTCTTAATGACAAGTATATTTAGCTCTTTATAACTCTTGCAGTTTCCTTTCTTGAGTTCAATATAGAGGAGACCAAGGTGTGCACTCGAACTGGATGAGATAGGAAACCTATCACTCGGCAAAGGAAAAAGAAGTAACAAAGCCAAGGGAATCTGCCTTCTCATTTTACAGGATGTACAGCTGAGAGTAGAAAAAGTGCTGTTATACTTTTTAGTTCATTTATCTTATTTGGACAATCACAAAACCACTTTAATATGGAAGGAGAAGTGTGAAGGAGATTTCAGAAATAATTGGGAGAAGGTACGAAATACCTGTCACTGGCTGAGAGGTTCAGCCTTGCCTGTGATCCTTTCACAGGCAAACCTGTATGCACATGGCCATTGTATTTTCAGTGGTGTATAAAAATAGCAGCTCTTTGTTAGAAGGCACTTATTTTCTTCCAGAAAGGGATATTGCTGTGGAAAGGAGGCTGCTTGGAAAGAACACTACTTGATGTAGAAAGTAGTCGCAGAACAGAAAATTGAGGTGTGTGACCAGAGCAGAGGTAACAGGTTTCTTTCCTCTATCTAGAACACCCAAAAGTGCTCAAATCCCACAGAATAATACATCTCCCTTATAGTTTTCTCTTAAGTGCCTCCTCTGGGGCAGAAGAGGTAGGAGAGAAAGTCCCCACATCTGCTCAGTGCACTACTGACTGTAGCTGAGTTTATTTTCAGCTGCCATCCTCCCAGGGAGCAGAAACTGTGGACACTGTTCACAGCCTTGTGCTCCTCTACTAAGGTGTTCACCTTGTAAGAGAAGATCAGGGTTGTCAAACAGGACCTGCCTTTCACAGGCAGGCTGGGCAATGCTGAGTGGGCATTATCATCTGGTTGCTGCATGATGGTGCTCAAGGTCTGCTCCTTAACTTTCCCTGACCTGTGGTGAGGTTAGCAGGCTTGTAGTTCCCCAAAGCATTATAGAAACATAAAATCATAGAAAGTTTGGGGTTGGAAGGGACCTTTAAAGATCATACAGTCCAACCCTTCTGCAGTGATCAGGGACATCTTTTAACTAGATCAGGGACATCTTTAACTAGATCAGGCTGTTCAGAGTCCTGCCCAACCTGAAATCACTCTCCTGGCCATTCTCATAGGGATTTTGAAAGATCAACCAGTCCAATCCCCCTGCCAGAGCAGGATTGCCTACAGCAGATCTTCAGGAATGCATCCAGGAGGGTTTTCAAAGTCTCCAGAGAAGGAGACTCCACAGCCTCTCTGGGCAGCCTGTTCCAGTGCTGTCAGCCTCCCAGTAAAAAAGCTTTTTCGTATGTTTATGTGGAACCTCCTGAGCTCCACCTTACACTCACTGTCCTTTCACTGAACATCACTCCTGACACCAACCCTTTGTGTGTAATACTAGAGAGAATACTGTCCTGAGGGTCTCTTTGCAGTGTAAAACATGATTCTTTTTACTTCTGTTTTTCACCCTTGGGAAAAAAAAAAAATTACATTGTGAGAATGTGTATTTTACTTTATCAGCCTCTTTTAATAACATTTGCAATGTTTTATTTCCAATTAGTTAATCTTCTACAGTTACGTGTAATCTCCCTGCTGTATTGTGTCAGAAAGAGGGAAGAGTCATTCTGAAATGAGATTAATTAAAATATCTGAAAACCTGTGCTACGTTTTAGTGGCAAAAAGGCATAATTCTTAACAAGTAGTGTATAGACCTGAAAAAAACAGAATAAATGGATTACTATTAAATTAATGGCGTGCTTAGCTGTTCTATCACACTCTTCTGTCCACAGATTTCAAAGGAAATTAATAGCAGGTTCTTTGTTTGCAGATTGAAGAACCAAGCCATAGAAACTGGCGTGCATGGAGTAGGTAAACCTGCAGATTCAATATTTTTCTGAAGCTGCCCTCATTGGCCTACAATGACTTATGGTAGTAAAATGATTCTGTTTATCTCCTGGAATGCCACTTGCAAGGTGCTGAGCATAAATCACTTAGAGGTAAAGGATGTAATTATGGCCATGAATTCCACCAAGACAACTCTCATGCATAAATTTAAGCCCAAAGTAAAATGTATGTAGACTCAGACCTTGATGAGCTGCATTTTATTTAATTCAGAGAACCAGCAAAATATCAGTGTGCTTCTGAGATGCCATGTAAGTTCTTGGAAAAAAAAATAATGCTGTATTGATTCTCTGTCTGGGATGAAATTCAGCCTGTACAGTTCTCAGCCCCAGATAAGGTTCCCTTACCATTAATACAAGTTACCATTAAATAAATATCCATTTATTGCCTAGTTTCTTCACTGTTATTTCAAATTTTAATGTTTCTTTATATTCAGACTAATAATAAAAATGTGCTCTGGAAACTAGTAGACATTTTAAATCAGCTTCATTATTATCAAATCTAAAGTCATAAGTACCTGGATATAGCCATATTTACACCTGCCCTAAAGGTTCATTTAATGGGATTCATTTATAAAATTCACATTTTTATGTACCACCATATCTTCCTGCTGCATCGCTTTGATTTTATAAACCATTTTACATTTGCACTTCCTAATACTGCACACTATATAAAGAGTTGCATTAAAGATGTGTTGTGGAACTGCAGTCCATCTCAGTGCTATGGTACGTTTAACAGTTAATTTCCACTGGTTTCAGCCCTCTTAGAAAAGGAAAGTTTCTTAAGAAGAGATTTCCTTCTTTCTCAATAATTAGCAGTGGTCATAAGAACAAGTGGTTTTCCAAAGTCCAGACTATCACAAGGAATATAGTCCTCTTAGAGCTGAACTACCAGACCTCAGAGAACTTAACAGGATTGTTTTATTGTGCATATCCAAGGACAGAATTTAGTCATTGCCGGGGGTAGGCCTGTGACGCAAGTCCTGCCAGTGTAACACACATCTGACCTGGAACATCCCTGCTATTCCAAACGTGTGCCTGCCTCAGACAAAGCCTTTCAATTACGGCAAATTATACGGTGGTTTGGGGAAGAGGATATAGCATCCACAGGGAATTAGTCCATGATGAGAACTCAATCTGAAATAGCTTGTATGTCACCTTTTCCTCGGTTTGCCTTTTTTTAAAATCTGTGTTAAAATTAATTACTTTCTCTGTAGCATTAGCACTGTAAAGCAGAGAGGTTTTGCACAGAGGAAATGGATGGCTTGGTTTCTGATTTTCCAAGTGATCCTCTTAGAGTGGAAGGTGAGGGAGATGTTTGTCAAATCTCATGCTTTAAGGCAATGTCAATAAATGAGACAGGAGATCTGGCGAGATGGACAAGACTGAGGAATTAAAAACTTTTGCTTCAGTCTTCACTGGCAATTGTTCTTTACATATCTCCCTAGTCCCTTAACCTCAAGGCAGGGACCAGGGTGATGAAGCCCAACCCATGGTAGGAGATCAGATTCAACACCACCTGTGGAACCTGAACATGAGTAAGTCCATGAGACCACATGAGATGCATCCAAGGGTCTATAAGGAACTGGTGGATGAAGCTGCTACCCCACTCTCTGTCATACCTGAAAAGTCCTGGCAGTCAGCTGAACTACCCCGTGACCAGAAAAAGACAAATATCACACCCAGATTTGTACAACACAAAAAAGGAGAACACTGAGAACCTCTGACATATTTGGGGTTTGTTGCAAAGTTTTGGTAGTGGGGAGTGCTGACATCTTTTTGCAAAATCAAAATGGGTGTCCTTGCTCTCTCTTAATGAGACCCCTATGAAAAGGGTAGAATTACTGTTAATGAGCTGCACCTTTACAGCAAATCTCTTTGGAAGCCTGAAAAGAACTGAAAATGGGATCTTCTGAATTTAATGACCAGGAACCACATTAATGAAACATCATTCGGACCTTCAAAAAGTCTAGTGTTTTTCAGGAGTTAACTTACTTTACAAAGCTGCACTTCTGGTCCCTGTCCTGTGGAATCACAGTGCAGAATCAGCCTTCAAATCATGACCTTAGCCTGCAATTAATGTAAAAGTATCTGATTAGAATTTAGGCAGCAGCCAGCAATGTTCATTTGCTGCAAAAGCTTTGTTAAGAAGAAAGGGATTTGGCACTCCACAGTGAGGAAGTGATGTTTTCAAGGACAGCATGTATTATCTCTTTAGAACTACAGGCACTTTCACAAACAGGAGAAGTAACTCTCTATTCTACATTAGGAATAAGAAGAGAAGAATATGAATAGATGATTATGGAGTCTTATGTGTAAGAAGGAGAAATCATTAAATCAGCTATTGTGCAATCACCATCTATTAATACCATGTTCTCAGCAATGTAGAGGGTTTTTTCCATTAGGTTCTAATTTGATGTATTGTATTATTTGCTTAATAAAGTAAAGGAGTAGAAAAAGTACCGTGGAAGTACGGATCAGCTGTAAGTGACTTTCAAAAAACGATTCTAAAAAAGCTAAGTAACTGCATCAAAGAATCAATTACATCAGAAGAGACCTCTCGAGACCACCTAGTTCTTACTCCCAGCTAAAGCTAGAGCAGGTTGCCCCAGGTATTCTGAGTGCTCTAGGAAGAAACACGTGGAGATCCTCTCACAGTAGTTTGCTCCAAATTGCATAGCTGCTGTACAACATAGGTGATTCCTGACACCACTTCTGTCAAACAGAACTTCCCATTTGGCATAAAAAGGAGATCAGCATGAGGGCAAGTGAAGTTACTAACGGCACAGAAACGATCTGTCCTGTGCTGACCCAAGACTGAGCACAATGATGAAAACTGTAGCTGGAATGCAGTTAAGTTCACAACTTTCAAAGTGAAATACGGGTGAAATTAAATAAATAAAAAAGCTCAATGCAACATGAGCATGTAAGGAAAGGGATAGGAAACTATCAGAAAGCTTATGGTGGCAGAGAAAATGTGTGCTACACAAGGGGCTACAGAAGAAGGCAAACAGGAGTGACAGAAATGGATAGACTTCTGAAATGACTGATACGAACAGACTTCTCTCAGTAGAAGTGTTTTCACTCTGGGGAGGTCATAGAGCACAAGGTAGGTAGAGTCAATGAATTAATATGGCCTTGAAAAGGGAGACCTGAAACAAAAGTGAAGTTTAAACATGCCCACTTTCAATGAAAATGGAAGTATTAGTGGTCAGGGAACGAAACGAAGGATGAAGCACATTTCATCTGGTTGGTTTTTTTAATTTGTTTTCTTTCCATTTGTGCAATTTTAATTGGAGGAGTCATGAATCAGTTATCAGTATCCAAAACCTTCAAAAGTTCAGCAGTTAGCATGAGTGGTAAACCAGCAAGACTAGATTTAGTATTTGCTCATCAAAATGAGTGAAAATATTTAGATAGGGTAATGCTTATAGAGAATAACAGAGGTGACTACATCAGATGAAAGGAGGTGGCTGTTACAGTGCCATCAAAGTCCATATACATCACCTTGGGGTCTGAGATCTTCTGTCCCATTTCTGTTTTCAGAATGAAGCACAGTGGTATCACGTCCTCTGTGTTGCTGTGGTATTTGTAGTAGCTGCAATCTACAGTTTAGCAGTCCTGCCCCATCATTCAGAACCCTGAAAAAGAAGGGAGTACCTTAGAAAAGATGGTATGAGTAGATATTAGTGGTTGCAGGAAGAAGTGGTTATAAAAGTGAAGACATAGATCACGAAGATTCGTGAGAGATCTTAAGTGAGAATATGCTTTAAAAAATGGAGCAAACAACACGGGGGTTTTTTTTTCAGCAAGAGCTTCAGAGAAGTCTAATGGAGGAACTTCATAGATCTGGTAACAAAAGAAAACCTAATCCCAAGAACAAATTGACTGCAAGATACAAACCAAAAAATATGAATAAGAGAAAAATCTGTTCAGTTCAGAAATTTTAAGTGGCAACTACCAGTATTCTGTACAAGCTGCAGTTGCTGACTGCTGTGGAATATTTGCTAATGATGTGGAACAAAATCTGCAGATGATTACAATTATTGAAGTTGGTCTGCACCAATATGACTTGAAACCAATTCGGTTTCAAGTAAACGTGGCCGGGTAAAGTTGAGCTTACGCAAACTACACTTCCCTATTCTGTGAGTACAAGGTAGCGTATCTTAGCAAGTACACAATTAATTACTACCTGTAATTTGACTGTAGAATGCAGGGGAGGAGAAAACTATGTGATTTTAGAGATCAACTAAGGAGAAAAAGTTGTTTACCTGCATGAGAGCCATGGCTGAAAGTAATGCTAGCATTATGACGGTGACGTTATGTAAGCCAACGGTACAGCTTCACCTTGAACACCAATAGTTTCTGGTCACCCTGACCATAAATTACATAAAAACTAAAATGCTCAGAGAAAAGTGGCAAAAAGGATAAGCACAAAGAGAGCCCACGGAAAGTGCATTAAGATGATGAGTAGCGGGTAGTGTGACAAAGACACTGAAAATACCTCATGTTTCTATTCATTTGCTCTCAGCAAATAGCAAGATTTCAGCTAAAACCAAATGCAATTTTTTTATGCTGAAGTTTCCATAAGATAAGATTTATTTTACTCTTAAAAAATAGTTAGAGAGGATCCTCATTATGCAGGTTGGCATTATTTTCTGGCATGGGATTTTTAACAACGTTTTCTGAAGCAGATGACAATGGCCACCATCACTTTGGACAATGATTCCAGAGCACTGGAAGCCAAAACTATAGCACAGACAAAAGAAGAGTTTGCCCTGGTTGATGAGGACTGGGTTAGGGATAAGTTGAGCAAACTGGATGTACATAAATCCATGGGCCCTGAGGGGATGCATCCACAAGTGGTTAGGGAGATGGGGAAGTCATTGCTAAGCCACTCTCCATCATCTTTTCTAAGTCATGGGGATCAAGAGAGATGCCTAGAGACTGGAGAATAGCAAATGTCACTCCAATCTTCAAAAAGGCTAAGGAGGAGGACCCGAGTAACTATAGACCACTCAGCCTCACCTCCATCCCAGGAAAGGTGATGGGACAATTTTTCCTCGATTGTGTCTCCAGGCACATCAAGGACAAAAGGATCATTAGGGACAGTCGGCATGGCTTCACCAAAGGGAAGACGTGCTTGACCAACCTGATAACCTTTTATGGGGACTTAACCAGGTGGATAGATGTTGGCAAAGCAGTGGATGTGGTCTATCTTGACTTCAGTAAGGCATTTGACAGTCTCCCACAGCATAATTGCAGCCAAACGAGACAGTGTGGTCTGGACAATAGGGTAGTGAGATGGATTGTGAACTGGCTGCAAGACAGAATCCAGAGAGTAATGGTCAATTGGTCAGAGCCAACATTTCTGGCAGAACTACAGGTGCAGTGATGTCAAGCTGAACAGTGAAAAACCAGTAATAGAGAGCTGGAGCATTTCATAGTTGTCATTGGTGCTTTTTGTGCAGTTATCAGAACAGACAGAATTGCACTACAACAGAAATATTACTTGAAGTTGTTTTTTCAGATTTCAAAGTCTATATAAAACAATGTAAATATATGACTTCAAAACTGGACAGAGATTAGTATATACTTTATATATACTTTCTTTTTATACTTTTTAAGAAATTAATTTCCAACAGGCTACACAGTGCTCGTATATCCAACAACACTTGAATTTCAATATTCAGTCCAGTCTAGCACGTTGTCTCTACCAGTAGGTGGTGAGCATGTTCTCCTGCAGAATGTCTTTTTTTATTATTATTATTATAACAGATTTAGAAATTTCTTTCTGTTGTTAGTCAGTTTATTCAACATGCCCCTTGCTCAGGCTGTAATCCTTGGAACATTGATATCAAATCAGTATTGATCAGCACAGCTCCTCAAAACTCCACTGAATTAGTGGAGATTTTTCCACAGACTTCAATAAAACTTAGATCAAACCTTTAAGCAACTATCTTAATTATGACCAGAAGCAGCTTTCATGATTACTTATCAAACCTGTTAGGCTGGCCTCCTTTTGGAGTTCTTTTAAAAAAAAATGAAACAAAATAAACTGCTTTCCTCTGTTTCTTTGAAGCAAAATGTCATCAAGAAGATTACAAACTGCTCCTGCTTTTAACTGAATGAACAACCACAGTAATTAAACACAAATGTAAAAAAAAAATGGAAAGGCAAGAAGGAGAGATTATTAAAAAGATCCAAGATCTGCTATTTCTAAGTTAACTAAACTCTGCTTTATAGGCATATTAAATGAAATATCATTAACAGCTTAAGCAAACTAAAAGAGAAAGTTTCTTTAGTACAATTATTGATAAATCTATGTTTAAAAAAACCCCCTCACACCTACAGCAATCAGTGCACACAAAGAGCATAGGGAAGAAGCACATTATTCTGTTTATTCATTCAATTTATGTTGCCATCCAGCAATTGCTCACATCAAATCAGAGGCACATTATCTATAAATATGCAAAACAGCAGGGAAATAATTGTCACATAAAAACAAAATTAATTTTGTCTTGCCAACGTTAAGTTTATTCTGGGTTTTTTTTTATTTAGTATTGCTAGTCAAAGATTTAGCCTTAGTTAAACACAATTTCCTCCTTCCCCCTCCCCTGATTTGATATCATCTGAGAACCTCTTTACTTTGAGGGATGCTTTTAAAATATGTTATCTATCTATCTGTCTATCTGTCTGTCTATCTACCTATCTATCTATCTATCGTAGTTAAACTATTACATATTATAATGCCATTATACATAATGATAATATAACATATCATAATCCATAATATAAATAGAATATGAAAATAATGTGTCCTGTGGATTATGATTATTACTATTTTAGTGTCTGAACAGAGTGTTTAACATCTACTCTGAAATTTATGTAGTACAATAAAGCACAGACTTTTTAAACCTAAAAAATAATTGGGGGTTTTCACGTTTAGGATGTTATCCTCATTGAGCAAACATGTACCTTTTGTGGTAGTCAGCAATCATTCTGAGATGTATTGTCTGGTTTAAAATATAGAAGAAAGACAGAAGTATTTTCATAACCTTCTCTAGGTATTGATCCCCTGTTAAATGTTTCATGATAGAAGCTGAAGGTGCAAAAGGTGACTATAAAGAACACAAGCTGGAGAAGTCTGCTGACATAGAGTCTAAAGAAGACAACTGAGACATGATGAGCTAGAGTTCCAAAAGTTTACTTCCTTGTCCCAAGACAAAAGAGGAGCCATGAGCAAGTTGGTGGTGGAAGACACTGTTAGGCATGGATCCAGTGCTTCTGGGCAGTGCATTAGTTAACTTATTAGAAATAAGTGCTGCTGATATAATTAGTCTGTGAATCAGGCAGGAGATTCGACTTAATTCTCTACACAGAATAGACCCTTCCTCCTCCCAGACCCCTTGTAGTCCATACCAGGATGGATCATTGCTGTAACTAGAACAGAGTAAATTAAAGCTTGGATTTTACTTATGGTAGCTCACAAAATAAACCTCCAATTCATCCTTCATTGTCTTACGTTTATTCTCCTAAAATTGTATGTGTATCACTGTAAAATGTAGCATTCCCTTATTCTCTTTAAGAAAGGGCTGAACTAAGATTTAATAAGTCAAGTTTCACTGTATGAAAATATTTGCAGCTGAGTTGCAAACTGTTGAAACGTAAGTTAAGACATGATGGTCTAGCTCTATGTTTAGTCTGCTCTACTAATGCTAGTTCATTAGTGGTGAAAAGGACATGTAGAGCACAAAATGTTTGCCTTGTTCAGACTCACTTGGAGATATTATGCATGCAGAAGACATCCAGCATATTGATTTCAAAAGTGCATAGATTTGTTTGAGGTGTATTTCATTAAGTGGTTAGCTTGGAGCTAGAGGCAACCATTCTATAACCATCGATTGAGGAAAACAGCACAGAAAAACCTTTTTCATCAACAATTCATGCAAGCATGATTTCCAAACAAAGTCATTTCAAATGTTATGTCCATAGTCATTTACATCCAAACAGTTGTACCTCACAAAAGCTACAGTTCAAACGATGCCTGTACATATTGTCTTTTAAAGATTAATTTCCCAGGCTGGACTGTCTCTCTAACAGTCTCTGTAGTTCTAGCTGCGTTGCTCCTGTGTGCTTCTCTCACTGCATGTATCTGATTTAAACAAATATGAGTGTTTTGCTTCTTTCACAGCATTATTAGCAATTGATCCCTGTATCTTGTTGTTCAGGCAAAGAGCTATAACCTGTCAGAAATACATCTTCACTTAAAGATGAGGAACAAACTGTGAAACAATAAAATGATGTAGAAATCACTGATGAGACTTTTCAAGTTTGTGCATTAAAGCACAAATTCAAGGAGTTCAAAGATCAGCTAGTGAAGTTTTAATCAGGTAGTTACATCTTTGGGGATTTAGTGGAGAAAAACTGGAGAAAATTCATTAGGCTCAGAAGCACAGGTACCTATGGCTAAATTCTGTCCATTACAAGTTTACAAAGGTAGCCTAACTCTATCATTTAGCATCACAGATTTGTGCATTTACACACTTAGGGCTGACATACAAACTCATCCTGATGACTATTGATCTATTGATTTTGGTGGGGTCAGCTGTACAAATGTTGTAATTGCTAGTTCTTCCACTGCTCACTGAAGAGCCAGAAAAAAATGAAAGTCAATTTAAAGACTACAGTGTCAGAGAATAGAAATGTGAACAACCACTTCACACTTTTCTTTGTACCAAAAACGGATTTCATGCAGTAGCATCCCCTTTGTAAACGTTTGCCCATGTTAACAGAATGACAAGATAGAAAAAAAAGAGTGCTCAGATTTGAAGGAATTAGAATTTGAATTAGAGAGAAATCTAAATATAGTTTGTCTCTAATTTCTTAAAGAAATATTTTCCTGAACAGTGTTTGAAATGCAGCTTATTGATTGCTCAATTCTTGGTTGAGGAAAAGGGTAACAGAAACACACTAAACTGTGTGTGCCAAAGGCCTGAGCTTTGGCATCTTCTAGTAGGTGACCTGGAGCTGGCAAACTTCAGAAAATCAGTCGCCATAGAAAATTGATCACAGAACTTCTGAGTGAAGACTGGTTCAAGATTATCTTAATGAGGCAAAATTCATTTAAATATTCATTAAAAACCTTTATCTGCCCATAGTGAGTTTGTATGCAGAGGCATGGGATTCTCAGTTAAACTAATCCTGGGCATGAATGTTACCTGGAATTTGTTGACTTGTTTCTTCTCAATTGATGAACAAAGAAGAAATCTGGGAGCCTCCTAGCTCAGTTCACGTGTACTTTTCCCCTTCAAACTACAAGATCTGATTTATTTTGTGATTTTACAAAATTGCATGTTTTGTCTTGAGTGATTATATGTTTGGAGGAGATCTGCAGCTCGGAGAGTCGCTCCCACAGAAAGTAAGCCAATAAATAGAAAACAAACCACAAGTTGTTCAGTCTTTGGCATTATAAAATATTACTTTGTTATGGCTTAGATGCGAAAAAATGTTGTCACCATAGCTGAGAGAGAACAAGCAGGTGTTTTTACACCACTGAGTGCAATGCAGCTACAGTGAAACTGCCCTGTTATGCAGCTGCAAAATAAATGGCACATTTTATGCATAAAATATGGAATACTATGGTGTCACTGGGGTGAGGTTTAGTGGAGGTTTATTCATTATAACTGAACTACTATTTAGGCTGAAGAAAAGGAAACTGAGGAAACACCTTATTGCCACTATTCCCTGAAGGCTGTGGAGAGGAGAATGTCAGTCCAATCTCTCAAGTAATAGGACAAGAGGAAATGGCCTCAGGCTGCACCAGGGAAAGTTTAGGTTAGACATTAGCAAAAACTCCTTCAATGAAATGGTCTTCAGGCCTTGGAATGGGCTGCTTGCCATCCCCAGATGTGTTTAAAAGTTGTGTGAAGATAGAGCTTAGGGAGATGGTTTAGGAGTAGGCTTGGTGCAGTTGGGGTAGGATACAGCTGGTTGGACTTGATGATCTGAAACACCTTTTCCAACCTAAATGATTCTATGACTCTATGATTCTATCAGTTCTTCGATTAATAAAGAGACATAAGACTGCACCTACAATTGTAAAGCTGAGCACATGTTGTGCTTCCTCACGTAGACTGTTTAGTTTGGGGGAAATTAGGGGCCTACAGGCTCATCAAGAAGAAAGGATAGAAAATAAAGGTTCATTAGAAGAAGAAGTCTCAGAAATAAAGGAGGTGGAACGAATAAGATCTTACCTGGAGGAAAGCTGCTGGGAATGGAAGATGATCTCAGACTCCAGAGACATGCATGGATACAGATGCCAAGGGCAATGATGCCCCAAACTGGAAGCTGCAAACAGTGGCCCAGCAAGCAGCAACACGACTTTATGTGTGACCTCCAAATGTGGTCATTGACCCAGGACCCAGCCCTCATAAACTGCAGGCACAGCTGAATTGCAGAATAATTTGTGTAGAGACCACATGCAGCCTAGTGCACTTTAATTAGGCTGTGGAGCTGACTGCTTTCATGTACCTGCAGCAGACTCTCTCTGACATTGTAGACAATGATACTGAAGCATTTGCCTTTCCTATAAATGTAAACCCAATTGAAGAATGTTTTTTTAATGTCCCAGTTTATTATGGAATGTAGTTTATCCCATCTTGGTTTGCAGTTTAAGGGTAAGTGCAAAAGGGAGATAACTCACTATCATACCCACAGCAGAACATTTCCTCTACACATCCCTGATAGGATTTAAATTCAGTTAATTCACTTTTGTGTAAGCTTTGCCCTTCATTTCATATTCTTTGTGATATGAATTATTACTGACATTTAAAAACCCTGTTTTATAGCTGTGATCAAAATGGAATGCAGGTAAATAAAAAGTGACATACATAACACAATATAGAAGGCTATAAAAAGATGCAAATTGTACCAGCTCATCCGTGCTCAAATTTAAGGCCATTGAAAGTATTAGAACATCCCATGAAATGAGAACTCGTGCCTGCTTGCTGGTGGTAAAAGAAGAATAGCAAAGAGAAAATAATGAAGTTCTAAATCTTTGGTCTGATCCTTAGTAGAAATCTCTGATCCTGAGCATGCTACTCTCCCTTAATTTAGTATCAAGTCATCATGTATTGACAGAAAATTCTGGAAAAAATAAACAGATGAACATCTATGACAGGCAGGAATTTATAGTATTAAGTAAAAATCACATAAAATCTACTCTTTAAATATTGGGTCAACCCAAATGGAAGAATGGAATTAAAAAATACTTGTAGTTTCAATGAGTTATTTTGATCTTTCATAGATAACCAAAGCACAACACAAACTCTTAGAGGCTTTGCTGAGACACTTCATACAAAGTCTGACACTGTAGGGAAAAGAAATAAAAGACTGACTGGAGAGCATCTTGATTTAAAACTGGATCAGGATTTTAGGACTTTTGTGATGGAAGAAAATTCCTCTGTTTCTCCCAGGTTAAACTCTTCATTCTGTGCTTTACAAATTAAGGGGGTTTGGGAGGTTTTGTTTTTTTTCTGCACATTGTTACTACTTTTGTTGTTAATAATCAATTGCTTGGTCTTCACGATACTTCAGTTTTTATCAGGTATCAATGGATACATTGGCTTTCTCCCCTTTATAAATACTGGAATTGAGGGAGAATTATGGGGATGGAAAGTGCAAAATCACACAGCAAAGAGAAATGAAGACTTAGCACTGGGCCTTGGATGTGGTTTTTTGTTAACATGTATGAAGACCTACAAGCAACTAGGTGATTTCTGGTCTAAAATCAAAGCTGACCTTAATCACCCCATAGATTTCATTTATGCAGCACCAAATGCATTCACAAGCATTTGTTAATTATTCTTAATAACAGTTTATATTTTAAGCTTTGCCCGGAAAGTGTTAAGTTTTTGGAAGTGCTTTATTTTTCAGTGTTGAATAGCAATGTCCAAAAGTCAGTCCTTCCCTCCTGACACAGCTCACTGGGATCCACCTAACCTGC
Source organism: Rhinopomastus cyanomelas (assembly GCA_013400115.1). NCBI lineage: Eukaryota > Metazoa > Chordata > Aves > Bucerotiformes > Rhinopomastidae > Rhinopomastus > Rhinopomastus cyanomelas. Next base: position 104,666 of record VXBP01008282.1, on the reverse strand, counting down.
AGTCTTTTCCCTACTGCATTTTACATTTATTGATTCAATTGATTAAGGCATCTGTTTTGTGTGAAGTTATCATTTGTTCTCATGGACCCCTGGTTACCAGCTGTGGTAGTTCAGAAAATGGGTGACAAGATAAGAATTAAACTAATTCAGAATGGCCTGACAACTGCAGCATCAATGAATCTCACTCAAAAAAAAAAAAAAAGGAGATTAAATTAAATTAAATTAAAACATTTCCTATCAAAGTTATGGCTCATTTTTCTAGATAAATTATGTTAGATCCCTGAATAGCAACACATTTCTTCATTAAAATACTAGTTTACCCAATAAATTTGGGATGTTCTTTTCTGTTAATCTAAATTCCATTGAATTCCATTAAATTCGATTAAATTCCATTAATTCTACTAACTTCCATTGAATTCCATTAAATTCTTGATGGAGATGAGAAAATTTTGAGGCAAACAATTCCGGGATATTTACAGAGCATCTGATAAAACACCTGTTAAAATCAAAAAGTCTCCAGGCTGTGGTCAGATGAGATCCTTTTGCTTGCACACCAAAGGTCTCTACATCAGGGTGGTTGCATGGAAATAGGAAGTTCTGCATATGAAGCCACGTTACTTAAAATACTACGTGTGGCACCAAGTGAAATGCTTGTTAAAATGTTTTGATTGTACTGTGCTGCAGCAACTCAGGACTCTCCAGAGGAGCTTTTCTATCAGTGTGCTGGCAGAAAGAACAGACTTGTGTTATTTGATCATTCAGGACTGTTAGAAATTGCTGTTGTACCAAAAACTCACAGAGTTGAAGGTGAAGAAAAACATGGAGTGCTGGTGCCATTCTGCTCTTTGCAGTGGGAAAACACTGCAGCAAAACTGCAGCAAAAGTGCTGCATCCTCTTTCATGCTGCTTCTCTGAGGAGATTACAAAGCTTCAGTTTCTTGGGTGACTTGTGTAATCTAAACCTCTCAGTTTTCATATCATCAGGAAAGATAGGCAGGGGAGTAAAACAGTTTGGACAATTTCCACTAGCTCCGAGCAGGTGCACATTTGCTGTACCTGCCAGCTGACCCTCACTTTGCATGTCAAACATTGTATTGAGTTTGAGACAGAAGAACAGGCAGCAATCTGAATTTCATTTAGTTTAGCCGCCTCTGGTTGTCCTCGTGCTTTGTACCGCTTGGCGATCTGTACTGCTGTTGGGGATGTCAAGGGGATGTAGAGAAAGAAGGGTCAGTTTTCAAATATTAATGACCATTTCAAACAGATGGAAGACTCACATATGACTGGAAGAAAAGCGCTCCAAACTTAATTCTTGCTGAAGGGGTGGGGATGAAACATTTATGAAGAATTTCGTATTTCTAGGAAATTCCTTAAAGGACCAGTGTCTATCAGTTTTATGTTTGTGCAGTACTGTTTGCTCCTTAGAGCTGCACAGGCTTAAAGTACCAGGAAATAAAAGCATTCTGCATGAGAATAAAAAGTAGTTGTACCTCCCAGAACTACGGAAGGACACTTCAGTGTGCCACATGTTAACTCGGGTCTTTTTGCTTCCTGCAGCAGCTGCCCCTGGTAGTAGCGATACAGGTAAGAGATGAATTCCCTCAGCCTCCACTCAGCTTTGAGCTCAGCTCAGCTCAGGAATTATAAACCAGAAGTTACTGTCTCATATATTTGCTGCCACTCAACGCTACACTCCATCGCCCCACTTGTCTCACTCTAATCTTTTTTATAACCCCATTAGCTCTTTTATAGCCTTCAGTTCTTAGGTAAATACTCTGTTTATCATAGACTCAAGCCCATACAATTAGATTCACCAGAAAATTCAGTAAATGCTGGATTGTAAGCTTGGAGTAAATCTAAAGGTGACTACATTTTTGAGGTTTAAGGCCTCAGGTAAATATATCTATTTTGTGCTCATTACCAAGCTACTGAAGCTGCCTGAAAAGAACAGGTTTTCTGTTATTTTTGAGCAGAAAAACACCACTTCCAGCTTCTGGACTGTTGAAGACAAACATCATCATCAGCTGGCAACACAGCCTTCCCAGCTAAACACTACTGATGTGGTGTGGAGTCAGGTAACAAGTTGGACAGATTGGTACAACCCTGTAATGAGGGAAAACACACATGGGTACAAGAATCTATGTTTAGTATTGTAGATATTTTTCACACGTATCCAAGAGCTAAAGATCACAGTCTTTTTTCAAAGTTGTAAGTTAATTACTGGGAAAGGTACAGCACATTCCCCTCTTACTGCTACCTGCAGGGAGTGTTTGCTTGATCCACAGGAGTTGCCCAAAGATATTTCTTATTCTGTTAGTATTTCTTATCTTCCATTACTCTGGAGACTTTGCAAGTGCAGTAGGAACAGTAGGGGAAAAAAAGTCTATTTTAAATTTAAAGTGGAAAAGAGGAAGGCTGTGCAAAGGAGGAAAAGAATGGTTTTTCACGTATTTGTCTTCCTTTTGAGGTTGTCAGTCTGAGAACACTGAAAGGTATTCTGAGAATCTGGGTACTCATTAGTGTGCAGCCTGTACCTGCTTCTGAATGTCTCTCACTTTCTGAAAAGTCCCAGTGGCCACATCGTTGTCTCCATTGTGTATTTGGTGGCTGGACATTCAGAAGTTTTTTGCTGACTGACCAGAGTAAAAGTCTGGAACTGTATGTGGCTAGTCCCCCGTGATAAGAAGCCTTTGGAGCAAACATAAGATTGTCCCTACTTACATAAAACCCCTGTGGAATAACAGAAATGGAAATTCTACATACCCACCTGCTGAGGCTCAGGCAGATGTGTGTTGTACTCTGTCTTTGAACAGATGAATTCACAGCATTTTATTCTACCGTCTTTTTATCCCCTGGTAATTTTTGCAGCAACTAGTGAGCTATTAATCCTATTTGAGAAATGATTTTTTTAAAAAATAAAAAGTTTTAATTGAAAACTACCAATAGGGTAAAGGATACGGTTCCATGACCGGACACTTTCTGGACATCCTCTGCCACAGGCCTCATCTCAGTAGCCTGAAGACTCTCATCAGGTCATTATCATCATCACTCAGTGAAGCCCACACGCCTCAGATGGAATGGCAATTCGATGAGTAATACGGTGGCTGAGGTAAAGAGTGAGATGGGTACCTGTGAATGGCTCTCACATAAATTACACAGACAAAAACTCACTGAGTAAAACTTTCTTAAATTACTCTGTCAATGCAGAAGATAAGAGTTGCCTCAAGCAATACCCTTCCATGAAGCATGGCTCTGGCTTCAGGAAGGTACTTGTCTCCAGCTGGAGTTAATAGCCCTGAAACCTCTGCAAAAGTTAGGCTGATATTCTAGTCCTTTCTCAGAGAAAGCTTGGATCTGCTGTTACACAGCTCACAGAGAAGTACACACAGTGCAACTGTAGGCTATTCAGACTAAACAGAGACTACCTGGAAGGCAGGTCTCAGAGAGCTTTGAGTACAAAACAAGAATGTGATCCTCTATTACCAATATCACTTCTGCATGTCCACATAGAATCATTAGGGATTGGAAGGAACCTCGAAAGGTCATCTAGACCAATCCCCCCAATATATAGAACAACAGTTTAATGCAGTCAAAGAGTTTTTCACATTATTGATCACTGTAATACAATTAAAATTTTACACATTCTTGCTTTTAAAGAACACAGCATAAGTGTGTTCTGCAGTGGGCAGATCAGTTTCCATCAGTTGTTGATGTTAGATATGAACAAGCTGCTTTTTCATTTCTAAAGCTCTCATCATATAGGAATCTCTTAGTCAAAAGCACAGAATGTAATGTGAAAACTCACCCAACTTTTGTCTGCCACTCATACCCACGTCCACTAATCTTAGCACAAAGGACACGAGAGAAAGCACAACAATCCAAAACATCATTTTGGTCTTTGAAGTCCATTTCCCTCATATTTTACTCTGTTCTGTGCAATCTTACAAAGCACCACCAAAGGAAAAGGACAGGGAAACTTGCAACAGAACCACAGTACTTTGAGTATTTGCTTTTGTTTTCCTCTTTGTAGCACATGAGATGACATGTTCTCAGCAGCTGTCAGCACTGTGTAAACATAACGGTCACTAATCCAGAAGGTTTCAAGACAAAGGAAAGCACATGAAAACCAACAGGATGATAAAGAGGCAACCCACTTTTCTCCTTTATCGATATTGCCTTGATGAACTGGCAACAAAGGGTTGTCAAAGGAAAGAGCAGGAATGTCATAAGCATGTCTATAAAGACTTTCTTACCTTCTATTACATTATTAACAGACTGTCTCTTCTCATTTCTTTGTTGCTCACCTACATTTTGTAGATGCAACCACTTAGAAATACCAATCTACCAATTTAAAACATAACAGACTTGCTTAGCTGCCACAGTGTTGGAGGTGTTGGTGAGTATCAGTCACTGGGCTGAACTTTCTCAGGCACTTGGCAGCCCTGGAATGGCTCCTGAAAAAGATTCTCAGTCAGCCTCTCTTGTTCTAGTCAGCAGATCCAGCCTGTCTTTTACTAATATAAATAATACAAATATTTTATACTTCAGATGAATTGTTTTAAAGGGCTTTTTTTCCCTGAGTTTAACTTCCTAAATCTGTTCTTAATCCCTCAATAAATGTTGTTGGCAAGTATTAGCCAGTAAGATTAACTGTAATGTGTAGGCTTTTTTTAGTACCTCCAAATAGCTGTGAGTAATCCTCATTTAGGCATGGATCTAATTCATGGATCTAATTCACATGGACTTTTGGAGCTGAAGACTAGCACTAGAATGAAAATTTTTATTTTATAGCAATTCATTTAAAATGGATCACCTTCTTATTTTTATGTATATTTTTAAATTTTCACTTGAATTATTAATTATGCAATTATTTCACAGTAGTGCCTACATTAAGACAGTCAGAAAATATATCTGACAGAATGCATTTAAGCTTGTATCATTCATACACATTCAATGCACACATAAAAAGGAAGGTATTTGATGCTTTTAGCTTAAGTAACAACCACACACTACGTTTGCAATCTCAGTGACATGGAAGGAGAACTTTCTAAATAATCTCAGTAGTATCAACAGTAATGACTTTGTATTATCTGCTACCTAGAATAATCTACATGTATTTCAAGATTAATCATTAAGAACAACGACTGATAAAACAAGTAATTGAGACCAAAAAAGGTTATAATTGTTCATTAAAGTGACCGGTTCTTTCTTTAGGAATTCAATAATCTGGGTTTCATAGAATCATGATGGAATCATAGAATCATTAGGGATTGGAAGGGACCTTGAAAGATCATCTAGTCCAATACCCCTACCACAGCAGCATCACCCAGACCGAGTTGCACAGAAACACAACCAGGTGGATTTTAAATGTCTCCAGAGAAGGAGACTCCACAACCTCCCCGGGCAGCCTCTTCCAGTGCTCTGTTACCCTCACTAGGAAGAAGTTCCTTCTCATGTTGATGTGGAACCTCCTACGTTCTAGCTTACACCCATTGTCCCTCATCCTATCACTAGATGACACTGAGAAGAGCCTGGCTCCACCCTCCTGACACCCACCCTTCACATCTTTATAAACATTAATTTATATCATTAAAATCCTTTATAATCTGTTCCTACATTATTAATTAGTATGGCCTGTGGATCCATATTGGAGTCATAAACAAAAATTTCATAACGATCTATTTACCTTCTATTTTTGCTCTATGTTTGGTTAAGGAGCAAGGAAACATCAAAATTAATAAATTCCCCTTGTTCCATTATTTTGCATTTAAATTTTTCTGTAATAAACGTAAACAACTTTTTAAAGACCTGGGCTAATTATCCTTACTTTGCTCACAAATTTAAATGAGACTTACATCTAACCTGGCTGCAAAGTCCTCATTCTTTCTGTTGCAAAAAACATTTATAATGATGGTCTTTCAATTTCTTTTCCTGAGGACATCAGTTAAGCACCTTTTACCAGACTCAGAACTCACGTAACACTGCACTGGAATCTGAGACTGTGAAATGAAAGCCAGACGGCAGAGCAGCGTGACTGTCTGAGGGCTGATCTTTGCCAACTTACACTTTATGTAGTCACTTGCAGTTGTACAAAGTGGACACAGATTGCTACCAAACAGGAATTTTCCATCAATGATTCTGTGAACTCAGTACACGAGGAAAAAGTGGCTATTTCAGGCTACAGGGAATGTTGCTAAGTGACCACCCAGAACATTTGCTTAAGCACTGTACAGAGCTATGGCAGTGTATCTGTGCTGTTCAAGCTTTATGAGTCTCAGTTTGTCACTTCATAGTCACCCAGCGATGGGACAAGGGTCTATACCTTCTGGCGACGTCCCTGATATCAAACCCCAGACTGCTGAGGTCTCAGAGGAGGTTGAGACAAAAGAGGAGTTTGCCCTGGTTGATGAGGAGTGGGTCATTGCTAGGTCACTCTCCATCATCTTTTCTAAGTCCTGGGGATCAAGAGAGATGCCTAGAGACTGGAGAATAGCAAATGTCACTCCAATCTTCAAAAAGGCTAAGGAGGAGGACCCGAGTAACTATAGAACACTCAGCCTCACCTCCATCCCAGGAAAGGTGATGGGACAATTCATGCTTGATTGTGTCTCCAGGCACATCAAGGACAAAAGGATCATTAGGGACAGTCGGCATTGCTTCACCAAAGGGAAGACATGCTTGACCAACCTGATAGCCTTTGATGAGGGCATAATCAGGTGGACAGATGATGGCAGAGTGGTGGATGTAGTCTATCTTGTCTTCAATAAAGCATTTGACACAGTCTCCCACAGTATAATCGCAGCCAAACTGAGGCAGTGTGGTCTAGATAATCAGGTAGCGAGATGGATTGTGAACTGGCTGCAGGATAGAAGCCAGAGAGTAGTGGTCAATGGGACAGAGTCTAGTTGGAGGCCTGTATCTAGTGGAGTCCCCCACGGGTCAGTACCTGGACCAGTCCTAGTCAATCTATTCATGCATGTCTTGGAAGAGGGATTAGGGTGCACTGTCAGCAAGTCTGCTGATGACGCAAAGCTGGGAAGAGTGGCTGACACCCCAGCAGACTGTGCTGCCATTCAGCAAGACCTGGACAGGCTGGAGAGCTGAGTGGGGAGAAATTTATTGAACTCTGACAAGGACAAGTGTAGAGTCTTGCATCTGGGCAAGAACAACCCCAGGTACCAGTATAGGTTGGGGACAGACCTATTTGAGAGTAGTGTAGGAGAAAGGGACATGGGGCTAGTGGTGGACAGATATGTTCTTACTATCAATGATTAGATACCTGAGAGCTGAAGAAGTCTCCAGAACTATAACATCGTAGTTAAGAATCAGCTTCTTATTTTGCAACTTTGTGTTCGAGGTGCTTATATAATGGTGTGGATTTGATGGAAAGCTCTTCAGTTCTCTCGCTTTTCATTTATGCACTTTATATAACTGCATATGAACAGCAGCTAATCTGAAATACCCATGTCTGGTTATGTTTACATCTAATGACATGTTCCTTCTCACTTGTTAAATAAGGATGGGACTTGTTTCAATCAATAGCTCCATTTAAAAAAATCCCATAAATTTGTGTAGAGAGCTTTCACCATCCAACATAACAAGAGATATAATTTAACAAACTTAAGGAAGTATAAATGGATTAATTAAAGTATGTGTGTTCAAAGATGAGATCTACAAATCTGTGTCATTTGTATCAGCACTCTCTCTTCTTTCTTTCCAGGCAAATACTGAGCATTCTGAAATGATTTAATACAATCTTCTGTGATTTATAAATACATTCTTCAGTGGGAGACTGAAGAGTTTGGAAAGTAACTTAAAGAAAATCCTGTGACAGCCTTTTCATTTTCTCTCTTCAGTGAGAAGTGTATTTTACTGTGTCACATTCTGCTTCTCACATTGTGAAATTCCTTACTCCACAAGCACTCCTGGAATCAATAGTTCTGAACACATTGTAGGATAGGAGTTCATTTAATTGTTATACAATTTGGTCCTAAATATCTAATTTTTCATTATATTGAAGCTATTTGTTGAACATTTAAAACTGAAGAAATTACTTAAGAAATATCAAAGCTAGAAGCCAAAATTAACTTTTTCAAAAGTTCCTTGAACAGCTTTGCCCTACAAAAACAGTCGTGGACTAAAATGAGCAGTTACATACAAAAAGAGCACTGCAGAAACCCTTATTTATAATCATTGTAGTTTTAGCATTAGGATGCTTTGATGGAGAGATGCCTAGAGAGGAGTCCCCATGCCTGCTACCTGCTCTAGCCTATAGAACCAAGAATCTGCACGGTCCCTGGTTATAAATATGGGATTTGGGCTCAGTGACTCAGTGTCTTGTCACAAGGGTAGATTCAGGGGTAGCCTCTGTGAGAGCAGTAAGGGGTTGCCTCATGCCAGACACAGTTAGTCCCATATGGACCTAATACATCCATCACAGCACATCTCTACGTCTGTGATGCTGCTGTTTAAACTAAGATAGGACAAAAATGCTGGAAAGGCTGAGAATTGGGGAAAAATAAGTGAGAAACCTGTATGAACACCAAGCTCAAAGAAAAAAAAACACAAACAGTGGGAGGGGGTACTCAGGCAGCAGAGATTCCCCTGCAGTCAATGGAGAGCGTAACCATTTGGTGACAATGATAAGGTCTGGGACATATTAACTAATCAATTAGTTAATGTGCTAATGAGCTGAAACAAAAACAAGGAAGGTTCACTTACCACTTAATTGGTCGCAGGCAGAAAGGGACAGGCTCATTTTGGGCTAAGACAAAACACATTTAGTTCAAACTAAATTAAATTCAAACAGAAAAATGTGCAGAGAACAATCTTAAGGATCTTACATGCCTGGTCTGAGCTCTGAGCAGCCAGACTTAGCCTACAGCAGAGAGCCAAACTGGAGTAGATACTCACAGGCAGTGCCCTGTTAGAGGAGCTGGGTATTTCCTGAAGGAACTTCAGGCCATGGAGAATACAAATTGGAGAGATTTATTCTTTAAGGACCAAGAACAGGACACACACTGAATCAGGAGAACAGTGTGAAGAGGAAGAAGACAGGAACCGTTAAGCAATTACCATCACATTCACTCCGTCTCCTCTGCACTGCAGAAGGTGTTGGGTAGAGGAACTGGGAATGAGGAAAGGGAGCCTGTAAGAAAGGGGAGCATGTGCTAAGTTTTTCTTCTAATTTCTGTAAAAAATTTCTTTTTTAATTGACAATCAATATTTTCCAAATCAAGTCTGGCTTGCCTCTTTATTACACCAGCAAGCTTTGCAGTCTTATTTCCCCCCTCTGCCTGCTGAGAAGGGGTAGCAAGCGAGTGGCTGGGTAGGTGTTTGCCCACCTACCTGACACTGACATGACGCAAGAGAAAAACCTCATCGCTTGACAGCGTTGCCTCGTTCGTTCTACTTTTAGGGCCTCCTAAAAATGCTGACACAGCTCAAAACATGTAGATGCTTTCACTTTAAACATATTGCAGTATTTTTGTACTATAAATCACAGCACTTTCCTCAAACTAGGTCTTAACAGAAAAAAAATCAGAGGACTGTCAGAAACTCAAACAACCTGTTCAGGTCAGATTTTTGTTTTCAGCTTCAGTCTGCTCGTGAAAGGAGATTTTAGGTGAGTACAAAGAATTTAAAAGTTGCCAGAGTTAATTTTCAGAGACATTAGAATAGGGCTCCAGTATAAATTCAGAAATCTATCCAAAGCAAAGACTTGGAATTTCTTTTAAGGCTGGATCCTGCTGAAGCAAAGACTAGAGTCATTGCAGCAGAATCTCTATGAGTCTTTAAACGTTTGATATAGCAGATTCTTAGCTGTTTTCCTTCTCATATTTGAATTTATACTTTCATGTTGTTAAAATGTATGTTTATAGGAAAAAAAGGCACCACAGAGGAATGGAGTATACATCACTAACAAGATCAAACAGCATAAAAGAAGAAAAATAAGAGAATGATTTAGTGTTGATCGTATTCGAGGTACAGCAGCCTTCGTTGGATAAAAAGCCTGTGCAGCTATCTGAGTTCTAAAGATTGACAGTACTATTTCAGCAAAGTTTATTGTTCATACTAGGCCATTACAAAATGTAGTAAGAGATAGAATAAATTTGATTTTGGAGTTGACTTTTTGTGCTTAAAGCATGTGATGAGGGACGATGTTCTGACAGCTCAAGCTTACTCAAGCTTAATGACTGATCTAAATTGGAGCTTGGAGATAAAAGAAATTCTTTAGTGATGCCTCAGTTGTCATTGATTGCTACGAGCAATTTTAAAGCTTTTCAAGATGAGAATTGCCAGCTTGGTTCTGAAGGAGGAGAAAGCGCTACGTAAGGTTGGAAGCTGGTGCAAATGCTACTGCATTGGAAGAAGGAAAGGTTTCTGTTACTTGTATATGTGGGTGCTAATCACAGCTACCTACAGCGCTATACGTTTGCAGGGTAAGTCACAGTGAAGCTGCAGGGTACCACACAAGCCATCACTGTGACAGGAAAGACAAAACCAAAAGGCTGGGCACGTTACAAATAGCAGCAGCCAGAAGACTGAAAGGAAAGTGCCCTGGGCTCAAGACAATCAGGGATTTAAGTGCAGGGTGGAAGTTCCTCTTCTGAGTGCTGATCTCAAAAGTATTTCTCTCTGACAGAATTATCCCTACTCTCACACACAACAGGGCGTGTTTTCTGCCTAAATTGCTGTGGTTAGAACAGTGAGTATTTAAGCCATAATAGGGATAGGACAAGCTAAAATCATCCTCAGCTATGGCAGCCTTGGTGTGAAGAGGAGCTTTTACACCATCAGTTTGCCACGTGAAGTGTTTTGTTTGCTTTAGAAAGGGCTGCAAGTGCTCTGCTCTTCCAGAAGTTTTAGGAGCATCCATGTATCTTCAGTATTGCTGCCTCTTCTGAAAAGCTCACTTCAAATCCAAAAAGCTGTGTCTTGGGCAGTGTACTCAGAGTCAAGAGACATACTCAAGCACGTGGGTTCTATGCAGAAAGAACATCCTCCAGCAACATTTGGATCTCACTGAGACTTGATGTCTGATTCGGAGAGCAAATTTGGTCTCCAGAGCACAGAATCATAAAATCATTTAGGTTGGAAAAGACCTACAAGATCATTGGGTCCAACCATTACCCTAACTGTCTCAAGGCCACCGCTAAATCCTATCTCCAAGCTCCAGATCTGCGTGACTTTGAAACATGACCAGAGCCACCTGGTGATCCAACCACCTCCCTGGGCAGCCTGTTCCTAGGTCTGATGACCTTTTCAAGAGTTTTCCTAATGTCCAATCTAAACTTCCCCTGGAATCTTCAGAGTAGCTTTCAAAAGACAACAGATGATGTATTTTGTGAATGTACTCCCTGCACATGGCTGCATGGATAGTGCCGGCAAGGCAAAAACGTGCCGTGGAGAGCGGTCTGCTTATTGGGAGTCCTCTCTCATAACCATGGAAAGGACTGAGCTGTGTGGGTTATTTGTGATCATTTTATTACTTGCAAGATGAAATGTGATCATGTAGGCATTGTTAATATTTTAGGTTTGATAGACACCACATCACAATTTTAAAGAACCTCATTGACTGCAGTTTGAAGTCTATATTTATTCTTTTTTTATACTATTTGGATTAATTCTGGCTAAGCAAGACTGTGTTTTACGTAAAACAGTCTACAACTGCAAATACCACTGCCATATGTTTTTGTTGAAAAGAAATTGGTATATTTATATTCTTTGGAGATTTCTACAGAAAGCATTTTTGTGTTTATTGAACATTTTCTCAACAAGCAACACATTCGTTTTCTGTACCTACCCCTTTTGTGGTTGTGAAGGTTTCTGCAGCTGTGTGTTATCACAGGATCACAGATCTGAGTGATAAATACAATGTCACAGAAAGAGAATTGTTCTAAAATCACTCATTTTCACAAATGTTCTCGTTAAAAGATTGAGAAGATTTTTAAATTTATCGAGACAATTTCTTTAGAACATCAGTATTGCCAGAAGAAAAGCCCACGATCTCTGTATATTCAGCTTTTATCCCAGAGTTTTAACGACAGGACTTTGAGATGCTGTATTTTCTTGCTGTGCACAGTTTGATCGCTCTTCTAGTCACTAAAGCATCAGCTGCACTGGGGAGATTCTCTTCCTTAATTTATATACTTTAAAAAAAACCAAACAAACAAAAGAAAAGGTCAATACTGCTGTTTGAAATTTCTGTGACTTGAGCAAGTCCTGTGGACTCGCAGCTTATTTGTAAAACCTGTGAAGTTCTCTGAACTGCTTTTTATTTCTTGCTCACTTACTGCTTAAACTTGGGAGTATCCAAACTTCAAATTTTTCTTTTCCTGCCTTGTCTGTTTGCGACAAACTGGGACAAACTAATCATTTGAGGAAGACAATCACACTTCACTCGGTGATTATTTTCTTAATTGAGTGTCCTTGCTATGCATTTAGACTTTGGCAAATTAAATGAAAACACTACTCAGAAAACTTTATTAAAGAAATTTTACAAATGCATGGATTCCCAAGGTGAGAAATTGTTCTAATAACCACATTTTTTTATTAGCCAACAAATTGCCACTTTAGGTATGCTGTTCAACAGACATTTAGGTGTTTGAAGGCATTACATTGTTGACACAAAGGAATTCATCTTGTCTTACATTACTTGTGTCTGAAACCATCTCATTATCTACATACCCAGAAAAGAGAAATAAAAGAGCTCAGTTTTCTTGTCTCTACCTCAGCCAGACAATAAACAAACAAGGGTTTTTTTATCCTTCTAATCACAGTTCAATAACTGGAATTGTCGTGTGGGTAGGTCCTGGGGATACAGCGATTCTTTTTATTTGTTTGTTGACCTGGCTACTGTGTTTCTCTCTTATTTTCCCTGAGACAAAGATTTGCATATTGTGCTAGAAGTGACCCTTTTTCCCATGTCACACGCTAGCCAAAGGGCAGGCACACGCACAGCTTCTGTGCAATAGGTTCCTTCCCAACACAGGGTCACTAAGGACACGTCTATGGACGTAGTCAAGATTCAAAGAAAGCAGTTACTCTGAACTAAAGAGTGACTAAAATATTTTGCCTAAGCTTCTTGTCAGGCACAGCACAGGCAGCTCTTACCTGACTACTCTACAGCATTAAAGATGGGGTGGTTTTATTTATTTTTAAGAAGTGAGCTGCTAAGTGCCTTCTCTAACTTATCTGGAGTCAATCTGTCTTGCTTAGGCTCCTAACAGTTGCCTAAATTTTAGACAGCAGCTAAATCAGTTCTTCTGGACTAAACATCTAAATTCTCGACATAGCCAGTGGGGCAGGAAAGACATCTTTCAAGCCTTTCTGTAGAGCCCTCCTAACTCAGCATCTTAGCCAGTGAAAGCACCTAGCACTTGGTGTGCCATCCAGAAACTTGAAGCCATTTGGAGACACTAGGACACATACCAGGGAATTCAAATCGACTAGTACAATATATGATCCAATATTATGCAGTACATTACTCTCAAGCAAGGTTTGCATACTAAATAATTCACATTGTCCTAAAAAGTAAAATTGAAATCCAAGACAAATATGTTTCAGTCACACTCATTATCAAGTCATCACTCTTTTACCTTTTAAAAAATATATCAAATAGACAAGTTAAAATATGTCATTCTGTCATTTCTTTTTCCTCCTAAGCTAGTGTATTCATTTTTCATACAATGAATTTCAACAAAATGCCCTGAAAAGGGAAATAATTCCTCTCTACTACTGTAGCTGGGAATATCAATGTAGTAAAATTAAATAGGAAATACTGATTTGGGATCCCCAAGTTGAAAAACAAGTAATCTCTACTGAGGGTATCTTAAATTCTGTATCTGAGGATTTTTAGAATGTTTTTGGTAGGTGCATTTCACTTTCATAAGTACAGTCAGAAACTTGGATATTCATCTACTGGGACCCAAAAAAACATTAAAAAAAAACCCCTCGCAGCCACCAGAAGGGTTTATAAGAATTTTGCAAAAGCATGTCCTACATTTATGAATAAAAATCTGATTTGTTATCCAGAAAATAACCAGTGGATATTTTTCTTGCTTTATTCTTATGAAGAATATAGATCACACTTTCCCAGACTCAGAAGATATACATGTATTTTAATTGCGAGCAGTCCAAATATGCAAAACCTTGCACATTTCACATGTAAACCTCGAGATGCCTTCCACGTATGCCCTTCACGAAGTACAGCTCAGAAAAATACAGTCACACAGCAAAACATAATGTGTTTATCCAAATGTTCTCTTTTATCTGTAAAGGATTTACGTAACAACAAGATACATTCCCTTCCTAGTATGAAGAACAAGAATAACGTTCACAAAATAGAATAAATCCACTAGAAAAAGTGTTGGAAATAGTAATATACATTCTTATCAGATCATGGAGCTAATATAATTTGTTATGCTAAATTTAACTTGAATGTTTCTCGTTTATTTTAATTAAATAACACTTTAAAAAGTGTAAGCCAAACGACAAGTAATTTATGTAGTTTGAAGGGAAAGAGAAGATGTTTCCTGTATAATTGCCTACCACTCTCTTCTTAATCTCACAATTACTCTCACTTCTTCCTTTTCTTCATGTTTATGAGGATTAAACTGGGATTTGTAGTTTAGGAGAATTATAATGCCATAGGACAAGTCCAAAATGCAGATTTGATCTTGGACCATGTGACAGCTCATATGAAATCCCCAATTAACCTCAGGAAGATTTGGACTTCTATCTTGCTTCTTCCAAAGGGTTGCTGAAACTATGTGATTTTAGCTGAGTTTGTTACTTATCAAAATGCACAGTATGGTAGGACTATTCTATTTTGCACAGGTATTTGCAGGTGAACGCGATCACAGTATCACAGTATCACAGTATTACCAAGGTTGGAAGAGACCTCATAGATCATCAAGTCCAACCTGTCACCACAGAGCTCAAGGCTAGACCATGGCACCAAGTGCCACGTCCAATCCTGCCTTGAACAGCTCCAGNACTGTGAGCTATCACCAGGAGAGTAGTGGGCTATCACCAGTACAGCAGGAAGAAACAGAACTAGATGATTTTCCAGTCACAAAGGGTGACTTGGTTTGTTGTTGGAATTTTTTTTTAATTAAAATGTTATTTTATGTCAGTTGCTTTATCTTAGTTGGAAAATACTGCCTGCAGCGTGCCTTGCATCGGGGCTGGGCTGTGCCCATGGTCCTTAACTCTCTGAGGAACTCTTACTTCAACCCAGACCTGTCTCACAAAGCTGTGCTTTATCCTTACCACGAAGCATCTCACAGGGCAATGTAGAAAACTCCAAGCCCTCTTTTTTAAAGTCCTTCTTTTTGAGATCTAGGTAGAGTGAGTGCTGGGAGAGAAGGTAGGCTCTATAATTTCTTCATATATTGAGATCAGGAGAAATACTGTGGCCCTTCTGCCATCATGGAAAGACTATTTGTATTCACCCTCTTTCATCACAGTAGCAACTCTACTTCTATCACCTCTGGACCTCATACAGTGCCCTGTGATCTCAATAGTTTTGCACAGAGAAGTAAGATGACCCAGGAGCAAACTAACATGGTCAATGTGGAAACATGGTCAGGTCCTGAAATAAAGTAGGAAATTGAGGGTGTGCAAAATTACATCCCTTTGGGCACTCACTGAAGTTAAAATTTTCCAAATACACAGAATTTCTCTAGGCTAGCCAGGAGCTGTTTGAGACATCAGTGAAAAGGGCCAAAGTTGTGTTGTCCAGAATGAAACGCTGTGGTTAGTGGATACTCAACCTCAACGATGAGGTCTGCCTACAATGCAAACTACAAAAAGGTCTGTAGGGGATCTCATCTTTGATCTGTCTGTATTACCAATAGCCAGGCCAGGATTATTTGAAGTAGCCATGATCACGGTGGCAGATCCAGAACAAATGTGGGGTAGGCCCCCCAGATGCATGTTTATGCACTTTTTTGTCTCTCTGACAGCAAATATAAATAGATGAATGAGCCTATAAGCCTATATTCCAAATAATGCATTTACATATCTGACAGCATTAAAATCTATAAATTGTTCTGAAATTGTGAAATCCCCTTCATAGTGTTCTTTCCATCCCTTATAAGAAGAGGATTACTTCTGAGGGTTGCTGAATCCACGGATTTCTGCACATTTCAATTAAGAGCTTATACAGATGTAAAGGATTGAACAGGCTTATAAAATATTATATAAAAGCAGAAAAATATTTTTGAGCATTTCCAAGTTCATTTATTTTTAAGATGCAAAATTCTCATAAAGAAATCACAATACTTCTATCGGTGGACTCTTAAAGTGTATTTCACCCCAAGTTCGTTTAAGTATGCTCACTGCAATTTTACAGTACAGAATGTTGAGCTATTCACTAAATTAAAACCAAGAATCTGCCTACTCTTCCAGTTTCTGAAATGACTTAACATGTAACACACCTTA
Organism: Rhinopomastus cyanomelas; assembly: GCA_013400115.1. Lineage (NCBI taxonomy): Eukaryota > Metazoa > Chordata > Aves > Bucerotiformes > Rhinopomastidae > Rhinopomastus > Rhinopomastus cyanomelas. Next base: position 88,217 of record VXBP01008282.1, on the reverse strand, counting down.
GTCAAGTAAAATAGAATCGCAGAATCGTCAGGGATTGGAAGGGACCTCAAAAGATCATCCAGT
>VXBP01008282.1:52092-87984 GCA_013400115.1 Rhinopomastus cyanomelas | reverse complement strand
CTATTTATAAATATAAAAATTTATATGTATAAATATTAAATTAAAAATTATTATATTATATATTTTATATATTATACTATATATATAAATATAAAAACTTCTATTGTGTAGTCTGCCTTATACCTATCCCGTTGCAGCAGCTGTTCTTATACAAGTTGTAGTAGGAGAAGGAGAAACAGATGCCACAAAATTGTTGCATCTCCCCTGCAAACTTGATTGGATTGTAAATAACTGGACTCTCACCCTTTGAACGTGCTGTGGAAAATAAGGGTGTATCAGACCATTGTCACCCCTGGGTGACAGTGCAGCGTATCCCTTCTGCAGTGCAGAAAGAAATGGAAGAACTGAATCTCTGAGGGTGAAGTGACATACAGGCTTTGCAAAAATATTGTAACTTACTTTGCCCTTTCCATAGTCTTTTCCTACAGGTTAAAATTTGTGTCCCTGGACTCTTTATGTAGTCAACTGAGGAACATATGGTCCTTCAGAGGGCTGTTCAGAGCATCTAAGTCAGAATGAGAGCATCTTGCTAAATCAGATGCTGTGAGCATCCTGCTGAGCAACATCCCTCCTGCCAGCCACAATATATTGTGTTGATCTTTGTCTGGACTAGATTGTGTGCTTATAACTGTGGGCCCCCTTGACACTGGTCCAGCCTTTTATTTATCTAATGAAAGTACTATGAATCATTGCTTAAGAAAGTAGGAGTGATGCCAGATTTCGAGGCCTCATCAACTAACTAGTCCAGTGGCCTGCTCTTGTCCTTTGCATATTTGCTTACATGCTTATCCTGTCTCCTACATGTCTTAGCTGTCTCACTTCCAACTAATGTTTTGCTCCCCTGACTCTTTAGCTGTCAGTTATATTAGTCTTGTTATAAAGGAGAAAAAAGCAGAGAAGATGTAGCTTCCAAATCTGATTTCTTTCCCTGTCCATACTTCCTTAAAAACAACACAAAAAACAACTCCAGCCCTTTTTAATGAATTTATGTCAATGCTAACAACAACCTCTTCCGTGTCATGAATCGTGGTACACATTGTTGAGTGGCAAACACCGGGTCAGGCAGACTCTAAGGCATGCAGTTANNGTGAAGAACTTCCTCCTCACATCCACTCTAAATCTACGCATCTCCAGCTTTGCTCCATTCCCCCAGTCCTGTTGCTACCTGACATCCTAAAAAGCCCCTCCCCAGCCTTTTTGTAGCCCCCTTCAGATACTGGAAGGCCACAATATGATCACCTCAGAGCCAGCAATGTAATAGGGCACTCAATTTTTTCCTTTCATTTTCAATCACATTCTAAAATAAAATTCAAACATAGAGAAAAATATTTAATATGTCAACAACAATGCTGGCAAAATTGTAAAGCAAATAAAAAGGATTCATTTTGTACTACTTCTAGTATAAAGAAGATTATTTATATAAATATAAAAATTTATATTTATAAATATATAACTATTNCCTACAGGTTAAAATTTGTGTCCCTGGACTCTTTATGTAGTCAACTGAGGAACATATGGTCCTTCAGAGGGCTGTTCAGAGCATCTAAGTCAGAATGAGAGCATCTTGCTAAATCAGATGCTGTGAGCATCCTGCTGAGCAACATCCCTCCTGCCAGCCACAATATATTGTGTTGATCTTTGTCTGGACTAGATTGTGTGCTTATAACTGTGGGCCCCCTTGACACTGGTCCAGCCTTTTATTTATCTAATGAAAGTACTATGAATCATTGCTTAAGAAAGTAGGAGTGATGCCAGATTTCGAGGCCTCATCAACTAACTAGTCCAGTGGCCTGCTCTTGTCCTTTGCATATTTGCTTACATGCTTATCCTGTCTCCTACATGTCTTAGCTGTCTCACTTCCAACTAATGTTTTGCTCCCCTGACTCTTTAGCTGTCAGTTATATTAGTCTTGTTATAAAGGAGAAAAAAGCAGAGAAGATGTAGCTTCCAAATCTGATTTCTTTCCCTGTCCATACTTCCTTAAAAACAACACAAAAAACAACTCCAGCCCTTTTTAATGAATTTATGTCAATGCTAACAACAACCTCTTCCGTGTCATGAATCGTGGTACACATTGTTGAGTGGCAAACACCGGGTCAGGCAGACTCTAAGGCATGCAGTTAACCCTCATCTTCTGCAGTATAAATAATGGTGCACATCAAGCCTTATCCTACAATTTTCACAGATCAAAAATTTCCATGCATATCAATGTACGTTTTAGATGTGTGAGAAGTGATGGATTTAGTTTCTCAGGTAAATGGAATAAGCACCACGTTTTCTGCTACTTCATGAGGCTTTCAAGGTTATTTGAAATCTCCTATTTTAGGTTTCCACTGAGGCAAAACAGATGACTGGTAACTGCAGTTCTCAAAATGGAAAGAAAGGGGTCTTTAAAATACCACTTTTTTAAAGCACTGTGATTGGACTGGATGCTCTTCTTAAATTGGTTCTTAATTTAATAGACATTTCCTAAGGGAAAGTTTTAAGGAACAAAGGGTCTGTTATTAGCTGAAAAACAGAACACAATAAAAGAAATAAAACTACATAAGCATCTAAGGACATGAACTTATGATTGTGCTGTAAGTGGACTTTCTTACATCTAGTTTTGATTTAAAGCTATAAAAATAATTACTTTTTTTTAAGGTACAGTTAAAGTAAAGGAATAGAATTGGGCGAGGTAATAACAGACCCAGAAGTGTTTAAATACAGAAAACTACAACTGCCAAAACAATCTAATCTTGGGTATACTGCAGTTCAGGAAATAATATGTACATGAAATTAAAAGAAATTCAAAGAAAAATTAACACAGTAAAATACACAGGGTGCAAAATAAATTCTATAAGACCCACAATGAATGTTGGTTTGGAAAAGAATGGATAAGGCAAATTATGAGAGAAAGAAGGATTCAGTTACAAGGGAAACTGTTACTCTTAGAACTTCCTCTGTTCTAGCAAACATCTGTAGCTTTGGGCTAAAATTCAAAAATATTATGTGAAGGCAAATAGAATAAAGTAACTGAAATAAATTCATAATAAGTAAGGTGATGGCAGGAAAAAATCATCTCCTGCACTCACTGAAGTACAAGTGTCAAAGAACAGATGCTCAGAAACCTTTCTGGTTTTGTAAAGAAAAGTCGTGTAAAGGACACAATTACAACAACAAAAAAGAGTCTGTTTGCGATAGATTTCAAGTTATCCTGAACATTATTTTGTCCATACTACATCCCTGGTCCATTGGAGTAAGTTCAAGCTTTGTCCTTGAGTTTGTCAGAGAAAAGCTAAGACTTTAAGTTTATAACTCATAATGTAGACAGCATTAGAGTTGCTTACTCTCCGTCTACTGACAAAGTCAAGTCCAATGGCAGTAAGCATTCTTAAGTTAAATAATTGCTTTCTGTGGTGGAAAATTTGTGTTGTTTCCTTAAATTTGACAAGCACTTGGATATTTTGCCTCTTTGCTTTTATTTATATGTTCCTAAGATGCCCTAAATAAAATTGGGCAGCTTGGCTAAGTGGAGTAGATCAGAATATCTATCTCACTTTTTGTTCCGCTCAAAAATATCCAGCAATGCACTTTCCAGGGAATTAAGTATTAAAGTCTTGCTGTAATTTCATCTAATATTTGACACTCGAAAGTGCCAAATTAATGTTTCTACAGCAAACTTATCTCTTTTGAATGCATTTGAGTGTGTGTGCGCATCCCTGAAGAGGGCCATGCCTGCAGCTATATATCATTTTGCTATACGAAGTGAGAATTTTTAAAACACATGAAATGTGCAGCTTAGCAGTGTTTCTCCACCTTTTCCATTCACACCATGTTGTCAGTAGCTTCTGCTTCAACCTCAGAGTTCATTACCGCCTCCTTACTTTCTCCCTTTATTTATTTTCCTCACACTGTTGTCAGCAGCAATGTTGGCCAAACGCCCAAACTAATAATCTAAGCTGAACTCTGCTGTCTTAGTCTAAAGCTATAGGGATGTTTCATCACTGTGCTCCTCAGGGCTCATGGCTTCCTACAAAGCTAGTCCAGAGCAAGTCAAGATGGCCTATCACAGAGCCAGCAACAATCAAGGAGACATTATTACCTGGGCTCCAAACCGTGCTGTCTTGTCTGAAATGTAATTAGACTTCAGCAGTGGAACAGATTGCACTGCTTGAGGACTGCTTAAAAAGATGCAGTAAAAAGCAAATGCTTTATTTTCTTTTATTCTTACACAACTCAGTCACAGTAATGTCACCATAAATTTTAACTATATCCCAAGACGTTTCAAGCATCTTACTTTTTGCATTAAACTATTTCAATAAATAAACTGTTAGCTCATGTTAGTGTCAGGCTCTTTTGTAATTCCCTTAGTCTTCTCCTGTACTGAAAACCTTGAAGAGCAGAACACATTTAAAGGACACAATTGTGATGCCCAGTGCAGTGCCATTTGGATTATTTAACAGATCCAATTGTGCTCTTATTGTATGTAATAAAAGCATCTGATCTCTTAACTCCAAATGTGCTTCTATCACAGTAAGCATGAAGCATTATTTTTGCTTCGTTTTTGTTCTATTCCTCAGAAGTAGCTAAAAAATGACCCTCACTCCTGAAATACTCTCTGTAATTCATTCCTCTGCTTCCAAGAACTTCTGACATAAATCTTCCAAGCACTGTCTCAAATGATATAGGATACAAAACACGAACATCGTGTCAAACAGCACGTTCTGTGTCAAGGCTTTGACTGTGAAATTTTGCATCATAAGAGTAACTCAGATCTCATTCGAGGAAAGTCCTGCAGGACTGCACAAGGCAGAGCCACTGGTACATGGGGTTTTGTAAAAACCCACAACATTCTTCTGTACATGAAAGCTAACATAACCATTTCAAAATTCAAAGTCCAAGTTACAAATAATGCACGATCAAAACAAAGAATGAAGGATTCTGTACTTTCAGTTACAAAAAAAAAGGTGGAAGAAGATAGAGTGGAGTTGAAGAGTTGGAGCATAGAAGCCCTTGACACAGGTGTGCAACCAGGGGTCAAGAAATTTGAATCCTCCCTTGGTGGACTCAAGTTGGTGCACTAAATGTGTACAAATGTCTCACTAAAGGATGGAAAAGGGATGTTTGCAGGGCTGACACCTGTGGAATTCGTTCTGAGGAACCAGGCTTCCATTATGTTTTGTTTGCAGTGGATGCTGAGGAAATGTATTCAATGTGGGTTGACAGAGGAAGGGAGCTTCAACCTGTCCCATTCCAAACATTCACCAGTTTTTGGTGGCCTTCAGAATTATGATCAGTAAAAAAAAACCTTCCCTTTCTTAGTCAAATATAGTCCCAAATTTCAGTGTGTCTCAATAATCCAGAAGAGTTCATTGCCCAGGAATCACTTCCCAGTAACCCAATAGGGCAGAAGCTGCCCTTAGCAGTAGCAAATTGTAACTGAAGGACAGCTGTTCGTATCACTCTGTGTAGTAGGCTGACTTTCCTGGGTCATTCTTCCTTTCCCTCCACTCCTTTGCTCCACCTATTTCATACACACCCCTGTTGCTTTAAAACAATCAGCTGTTATGAAATCTAAGTGCTATATGAACGATTTAGGGTTTTCAGTGAATTGCTCCCTGATGCTGAACTTTGTCAAGCTCTGAAAAAGCAGCTGTCTTGTAATGCTGGTTCTCAGATGATGGAAGGTTTGTGAAAAGTCATCTCTCGTGCCTGTTCTATGTGTAGCACTGCAGAAGATAGCTGAGCCTCAGCCTCGGACTGCTGTTTCCTGAGATCTCTCCTCAAGGCTTTCTGGATCTCCAGGTGTAAGGAGGGGTAAGAATTTGCACAACAGCTATATCCAAGGAACAACTGCAACAGGGATTTGTGGCAGGGAGGATGACTGAGTGAGGCACTGCATGAGAACAGAGAACAAGCAGAATGGTGGTTGGCATAAAAGAGGACTAGCTTAGGAGAGAGATGCATCATCAGACTGACAGACTTAGCAGTCTAAAGTGCTGCCTTCCCAGTGTGACTGTGTTAACTGTGACATGTGACAACATGACTGCAATACAGGGAACCATATGGACTTGGGGAAGATCAGAATCATAGAATCATAAGCATCTAATATATTTTTCTTCAGTAAATAAGAGAATGACCTCAAATATTAGCCCCACTGGTAACAGTAAATTGCCTGAGTAAATCAATTGTTTTACTGTAGGGTAAAGTAGTTATAATTAAAGGGCAGAAGAATTCACATTATCCAATAAATATTCAGAACACAAAACATGCCACTATTAAGACTCTCCTGCTCCACTTTCAGTTGCTGCGTACCACTATAAGTCTAGTGGCATTTAAGGAGGCTCACAGAAGCATTCCAGGCAGACAGCTTCCCCTATACTTTGTGCCACTTAAATTCAGCTTCATTCTGTCACAAATAACTGCCTGGATGCCAGGAAGAAATAGAACATAAGTTCCATAATGAAGTAAGATTCTGAAGTATAAATCCTCTTATAAAATTTATTATACCTTCCCTACAAAATATTGTTAGGAACAGTTTAAACTAATAATCAAATGTTTCCAACTCATCTTGCTTGAACTGCAGTGGGTGTAAGAGTGGCCACATGAAGAGCTCAGCTGACAGACGTGAAAGGGCAGTTACTTTCAGCAGGGAGATGCTGACTAATGTGTGTGACAGAGAAACTGCTGAAGCAAATTAAATGAAAAAGACATATGTGTATATTCTCATATTGGTATACAGCTTGAGCTTAGGCTAATTGAAACCTCACTAAGATGATTTAAACTAACCTGTCTGGCTTCATCCTAAAATGGATTAGGAGTGTTCACAGGATCTGCTAATGACATCCAGCTATTAATCCGCTTGAGTTGACAGGTTAGTATCAACCAATTTCGAACTACACTCTATTAGTGGAGAACTCCAAATCCTTGTGATTATTGACTTAATTGGATAAAAACACTATATCAGATGTTCTGGGAGCAATTTCTTAGACCTCAATGAATCACAAGGCATAGGCAACATGGGCAAGAGTGGCTGTGAAACTGACGACCTGTATGTGCCTATTAAAACTAACTAGTTCACTCTGCACAGACAAACATATTGCTTTTTGCAGCAGTAACCTGAAATATAACTTTGGATATTTTAGTGATTAAGCCTTAAAGCTATTTATTGCAAGGGGTTCCTTTAGTAGATAATTAAGGATAAAAGAGCATCTGCAAAACAAATTAGTTCTTGACTAATAAATCATCTGAAGGGAGCAAAACGCTGTGAAGAGATCTGCACAAGGTCTACATACAGCTCGTAATGCATCATAAAAGGGAACAGGATTTTGTCATCTGTAACATGAAATATGTAAACCCATTTAATTAAAAGTAAATGATGAACATTCACACAAGTAATCAAACAACAGGTAGCATTTATTTTAAAAGGTCCTAAAAAAATTATGGAGGTAACTTCTTATTTTTAGACATGACTCCACAATAACAGCAATGAATATGGGCAGTAATTACAACACTGTCTATAAATTCACTTGTTCACTTAAGTATCACGGACAGGGCTTAGATGAGGTTTTCAATTAAGAGTATTTATAAAACAATGTGTCTATTCCATTTTACTTGAAGGAGCAAAAGCAGAATAAAGGAGTATATCATTCCTACTGTTATTTCCTTAAAAGCAATTAAAATACATTTTCAAGGGGGAAAAAAGAGAATGTTGAAATTGTTCATTTACTTAAATGTTTGGAAAAAAATATGTACCATTGGTGGTACAATAACTACGCTCTGGATAGGAGTTGGTTTGCTATTACTTTGCATCTACACCTATTCACAGAAGAACAGATTGAGACCCCCAGTCTGACATATATGGGATGGAATACCCTGTTGGTCAGTTTAGGGTATTCTGTCCTCTCCACTCCTTCCCACAGGTGCAGCCTCTCACTGCATCCCCAACACAGTACAGATATAGAGCATAAGCAACTGCCTTTCTGCATCCCAATTCTTGGTAGTAACTGCAAACATTAAGTGCTATCACTTGTAGAAGCTGACACTGTCTGCAAAAGTACTGCTGCTAACTGCAGAAAGAGCAGTCAGTGACTTAGAAGAGCTTGGACTGAAAAGTAAAATCATTGAACAGAATTCATTCTGTTTTAACTCAAACCAAGACACAGATCTATTACAATTCTCTGCAATTTTATCAAGAATATTTCACTCAGTTGATAAGACTGATCTTCAGGTAGCTTGACGCTGTTAATACTGCATCCTACATATAGCCAAATAAACTCAGAAATTGTTTAGAAGCTGGATGACATTAATGGCTTATGAGGGAAGGAAAATTTTTGAGATATTATAACTGTTTAAGTGTGTGAAAGAAACAAACCAGTAACTTCAGGTTGGGCAAGCAGCATTTCTATTATGTATTTTTATGCTAGGACACTGCACGCACTGCTGGAACGGCAGAACACTGGCAGCATCCTACTTTCCAAGAAGCATAAAAGAGGAAAAAAAAAAAACAAGCAGAAAAGACTAAGTAGAAAAATGAAATGAATGTTTATTAACTGAAGCCTGTGATGCAGTTCCACTGTGTTACCAGGAAAACAACTACAATCAAAACAGATTCTTTGTTCTGACAGCCGCTTTGTCTGCAGCTCTCCACACTTAGTGATTTGCAAATAATGACGCAGGCTGGGGAAAAAAGTTGAAGTACTGCAGTGCTACACTGGCATGGATTAAGTCTTAAATGGAAGTAGTGATTTTATTGGGGAGATTTACACTTCATTTAGCTCCTTAAACTAACTGAAAAAGAATCTGTTTTCCATTATTTGAAATGTTGGCATGTAAAAAAGAGAGATTAATATTGTTTGCTCAAAAAATGTAGTGGCCCTTTTATTCAACAGTATTATTATTAAGAAAAGCCAGTAAGTGCAATCTTACTATGCTCACAGCAATTTAAAAAACCCCAAACCTCTTCCGTAAGGTTTTCAGTTCTGCACTTCCAATGAACTTGTGTAATTCCAGTGCCTCTGCTACCATTTGTTTGGTTTATAACCAGATTGTTCTTAGACCTTTGCCACCCACTCCTTTTCAAAGCTTAAGTATGCTAAGAGTAAAATATTCTCAGAGGCGACTACTTGAAAGTTTCTCCATGATTCAGAGTCTTTAAGCCCTAGTATTAGACATCAAGCTCCCAGAAAAGGATGCAACCTCTTCCTCCAGTTTTGAGAAACACCAGGTCATGAATATAAATTCTGCAAAAGGTCTTGCAAAATACTGCAAAAACTGGTCAGAATGTTTCACGGGGAAAATCCCAATCTGTAAATGCCTCATCCAGATGTTTTTCTTACAAACCGCTTCAGCTCCCCTTCTATTTTTCAGCTACAGGAAAAATGTCCTTCCAGGAGTAAGCCCATGTTTACAGAACCTGAGGTCCCTTTTCAAGCTGTGGAGAGGACTGCTCTGCAGTACAGACTGCAAAGTTTATCAGAGCTGTCTGACATGGCTGAAAAGCACTTGTGCTACCGTTTCTTGCTAGTTTGTTCACCTTCTAGGACCTTCGATATATCCCAGAGGGACAGTTTCATTATTTTTAATGGGTGCTGGTGAAGGCCAACTTTTAAAAAGCCTATTAAGAAGGCAAACACAACTCATTTGAAGTACTAGGATGTACTTATGAAAAAGTAAATTCCCATTAAAAGTTATCAACACAAATGCACTGCTATAGAGAAAAATCAAAGTGGAAATGTAGGCTAAAAGGAGATTAAAAAATTGACATGAAAATTACTGTGTCATCAAAAAGATAATGAAGTTTAAAAGAAATTATGAAAAAGTCATTTTGTGGAACACTTTATAAAAAATTCAGTGTGAGTCAGGCCAATAAAAATGAAGAAAGTTTTCAAATAGGAGCTGGTACTAATTAGGTATTGTTAAAGGCAAAATTAACATTCCAGTTTTACGGCCTGACAAATAAAAACCAAAAAGCAAGCTCTCTTCACATTGCTTGATTTTGTCAGCAGTAAGAAGGCAGCAGCATAGCAATGTGATACACTGGTTTTCTCTCAGCAGTCCAGAAGCAAAAAAGTCATGAGCCATGAATGGATATTCATATTAAAAATGAATTTTAAATACCTTGTGCGTATGCCACGAGTGTGGTTTTACAGATTTGGGAGGTAATGCATTTGGGAGATAACAGCTCTGTAGCATGTTTGTGCTCAACACACACAAAAGCAGCAGCATCTCCAACAGTTCTTCTTTCCATAGTTCCAGAACTATCAGTTCAGTCATTGCCAGATACAAACTCTTGTTCACATCTGTGCCAGTCCACAAACTCTTCTTCACATCTGTAACTTCCTTAATGCCACCAAAAGTGTTTGTCTGACTAAGCCGTGGGAATGACAGTCTTCCTTGGTCCCTGTTGGCAGTTATTACTAAAGCTAGTAATGGCTACCAGTGCTGTCAATACTATGCACGCAATTCAACGCAAGGAATTTGCACCTCGCACTTCCCATCCCAGTTTACAAGGACAGATAATCGTTTGGAAGACATTCTGAAGGACCCATTGATATTTACAGGGAGAATGCCATTGGAAACTTGAGAGAGAAGATTTCCAACCTTGATATCTTTCTTAAGGTTTGTTTGTTTTGGTTTTTTTTCATTTGTTAAATTACTGAAAAAAGACTTCTCAGAAACATTTCCTATTGTAGTGAGGAAGTAAATTAAAAGAGCTATTTTTTAAATACTTTCCCTTCCCTTGTATTTTGCCACTGGGTATGGCTCACTCACAACACTGGAGGCTATTCAAAGAACACATACACCATAAGAGATGTGCAACATCCAACTGGAGAAATAAAAAGCAGACAATGAATTAAAGCCACTCCAATTCAGAAAAGCCATATAACATCACATAACACCAAAAATTAGCAGAAATAGATGGTGAAAAATTAAGAGTTGGCAAAGACAATAAAAAACCAAGAATGGTGACAAAGTTTGAGGTGTCACCAGTAGAAGAACACACAAAGGTAACATCCTCATTTATTATACCACACTGAAAATAAAGCCTTCAGCACTGGTGAGTAGCAGAACGACTATTAAGGTGATAAAAACTTCCAAAGAAACATTCCAAAAGCAGAACAAACAACTACCATTAGGAATTTTATTGTCAATCTGAAGCAGCTGACTGCCAGAAAATGTAGCCATAAAAAGTAAAATATAGCTTAAATCCCTCATTTGCCTAAGCTTGCAGGAAATGAGAAGATTTTGCAATTGAAATGTCAACTAATGATGACACTTCTATAGTCTGTTTGTGACTCAGTGCAAACAGAGGGTCTCCATGTTGTTTCCTTATTTCACAGTTTACTAATCTGTGCTGATAACAATGCTGCAGCTCACAATGAAAATGTAATTAATTTGCAGAAGTGCTTTTTCTGTTTGAATGATCCATTGAAATTCTGAGCTCTAACTTCACAGTGAAACAGAACATTATTCCTGCATTCCCCCTTAACACTGCAAAACACAATTAGGGGCAATACTTCATAATTCCCACTCTAAATGAATATTCAGGAAATGTTTTAAATATATGAACTCCCCCTGGGTTTTATGGCACTTACACGTGCCAAGGCTTTTTGTATGATCCAAGCCCAAAATGTCAGCTCTTCCACATAGCTAAGGTGCAGGCTGTAATGTGAGAGAGCTTGTGCCTCCTGCCCACGCAGGACTAAAGCTGGACAGTCGTGCCATGCTGCTCTGGGAATTTCATGCAGCAGAGTCAAACCGTGCATAATGGAGGTGAAAGGATGTGGTTCATACAGAGGGCAGATGTGAGGTCACCCTCACAGTCTGGCACTCTGAGGGAATACTCTTGTGAGCATAGAAATGGTGTTTTCAGGGCACCCAAAGGGGACCACTACGATCTGTATAGTCTGAATGGTCAGGAGATGCTGTCCTGAGGGAACATCTGAGAATGCTGTAATTGGGCAGAGTAGATGCAGTCATTAGATCTCTGCATAATAACCAGCAGCATTATGTCATGCTGACTTGCTATTCACAGCCTGATTAAAAGGCCTAGTGACAGATGAGAGGACAAGCCTGTGACCACCTTCCCTCGTGTTATTTTGCAGAGCAGCTTACTATTTTGGTTTGCTGTTGTGACCAGACGGCACCCATCACTTCGTTCTTCTACATGCTCTCTGACCATGAAATAACAAACACGATGCACTCAGACAAGAAAAAAAGAAGGAAAAAACCTGTGTTCTTGAGGATAGCACTGATTCACTAAAATGCTTTCCTAGGGAAATGTGGTTTCCACTGAAATTTTCATTTACTTTATTTTCTTTGCCAGCTGTTTCTCTGCCTAACAATCTCAGCCAGTTCTTGCCACGAATTTGTACACGGAACAGCGTGTAACACTGTTATTTTCTGTCCATATGTGAACTGGTGAAGAAAACACTTACTGCCATTAATAATTTCTATTTGTCTAGAAAAGCTAATCTTTAAATCCCTTTTTGAAGGCTGGTCTGTAAGCTACTGCATTAAGGAAACCTTTAGTGCTTCCACTTTATTCTGGCTGTTTCTTTGGTGCTATTCAGAGTCTCAATGAAAAGCCCTTCTTGCAGTTCTGCGGTTAAAACAACAAAGCACTGCCTATGTTTCTTCTTTAACACAGCTCTAAGGATTTATTCTTTGCTCCTTTATTATTCCTTTTTTCTGAAGTTTGCTTGTCCTTTTCCCCTTTAAAATCTCTTTATCTAAAGCTGAATTAGTTTTTGCAGCTGGTTGGCAAACCGCCACCCTCTTCTGCTCTGACACTTATTTGTCAATTTCTAGTTGCCTTCAAACTTTTTACTTTTCCAGCTTCTATATCTTGTTCCTCTTTCACAGTTTCACTGATTCAAGTTTTGGCTGTTTGAATAGAGAGAAAAATCTCCCCACCACCACCCCAGGAGGGAGAAAAAGAGCCATTCTCTGCAGTGACAAAGAGAAAGCCAAAATACTATGAGATTTACCCACTGAAGGCTTTGAAATGACAAAATCTGTGCTCTCTACAAGTACTTATAATCTGTTCTTCCTTCCAGGAAGGTAGCAGGTAAATCTGCTACAGGATTTCTGTTCTACCCAAAGACACAAGAAATTTGTAGATACTTTTCTGGATTTATTTTTTTTTTTTCCACTTTTCACAAGCAACCGTTTTGCTTTATTCTGTCTTAGAGAGTTCATTGTAGTTTGAAAACACTCGAGATTAAATATGCATTCATTTATTTTAACTCTTCTGCAGCTTAGTTTCTCAACTCAGAGTGTTTGTGAGAATTACTAGTCTCCATCTTGGGCTTCTACTCAAAAGCCTTTAAAAATGCTTTGCTAACCTTTATTTACTATATGCTATAGGTTAATACATTTGAATGGAAGCTAGAAAACAAGATAATTTTGATTTGTTTTATTATTTGAAATGTAAGATATAGTCTTCTTTTATATAGTTCACTACAGCATTTACTACTGTTGCATTTCAAGCATCTCATAGGATGTTGTACCAGCATAGAGAGATGGAAACTGATCCTATAAACACTTCAGCTTTCCTGGACTTTTAAGTATCAGTCTAGTGGCTTAGTGTACAGCCATTAGTCTGCCCACTTAGATAATAAGAATAGATTATTTAGCACAACTGTCAAGCAGTAAGTGCCCAAAAATCACATCTTTAATTTCAGTTCTCTAGTGTTCAGTTTTAATTTTCTGAACGCTAGGAAAAGGCAGCATAAAGCACAAGACTGAGACCTTTCCTTCTGCTGTGACTGCCGCAGGATTATGATTACAACTGCTGTAACAATAATTACTACCCAAATTACAAAATGCCATTATATGAGCACTGCACTTTCCCTTTCTTTGGAAGTGGAGTAGAGCAGTTCTCATGCTGCCAGCATGCAAACAGTAGGTGTCTTTAACCATCCCTGTGGCCACAGCCAGGAGAGTGGGTTAGGGCACCGCACACATTGTCATGTCTGGGCACTCTGCATAGACTCAAAGCACATGAAAAGAAAGGCCATGGCTAGAGAAGAAGAAAAAAGGGTTACAAATTCCAGTAGCCTTTCTTACATGGAAGGTAATAGAAATTGGTTGGACTGGCTCTGAAGTGGCAAGTACTGGCAGCAGCTGTCCAGTAAGTGTATATGTAAGTAATGATCACCCCTGTGGTCCGAGTTACTACAGGGCAGTTCCCAGCTGACTTAATAAGTTAAAAGTTCCAGCCTAATTAAGCCTCACTTCTCACATCAAGTATTTCTTCCTACATATTTGAGACAATATCTCATGTGCCCACCCTTGTTATTTATACACTTCTGTTCCTCCTCTACACATAGAGCATTGTGCCTTTTCCTTTTAATTCCCTCTAGTGCTGTGCACAGACAATTCTTCGCAAAGACATAGAATTGGAAGTGCTCTACACATGAGCTAAACCATGTCTAAAGGCAGGCCTTTAAAGCTGAATCACTTGGAGAACCCAGGCCAACAGATTACCTATGCAAGTCTAACATTCCATCTTTCAGCTGCTTTTTGACCTCTCTGGAAAAGAATCGAAACATAAAAATTAAACTAAACTTAGCACATCGTATGTATCTGCTGCATTGTTAGACATTCAAAGCACTTCAGAGCAGTGATGCATTATTTCATTCCATTGCAGAGTGGTGAGGCAATTGTTTCAGCTAGTTTAATATTTTAAAAGTAATGTTAAGATGCTTTGAACTAGCTCCAACTGGTGTCAGCTTTTAAAGTTTTATCATAATAAAGTTGATTACATGTATTTAATGCACTAGCAACACTCACAGTAAATCAGAAATTAGTATAAAGAGCTTTAAAACACTATATACTTAGAAAAAGTTTAAAATGTTCTTACACAAAATGACTGTATTGGGATTAGAAAGTAATATAAGAAGCTTGAAACAAATTGGTAGAAATTGCTGTCATTTTGTCTCATTCAAAGTTCTCAGGAATCTAAATGGAATTCAGAGTTCACTGATATATTCCTTTTTTATTTATTTCAACTTAATCTTTTAATTAGGCATAAATAATTAGGAAAACACATTTAGATTTGAGAATATAGAAGCACTAAGTATATTCATTCATTTTTCATTTAAGTTTTGTAGGCCTGAAGAAAGTACTTTTAGTGAGATAAGTTGTATGTGCTTGAGGTTTGGTTTAATCCACACATACATACACACCCAGATCAGACTGCTGGGTTGTTTTCTCTGGAAAAAGCAGAGCAGCACCATTTAGTCAAAGGTGGTATCACAATGTTTTAGCTTGGAGGAGTGAGGAGAGGAAACTCAGGATAGGCTTTATAGGTAAGAGACATAATACAGACTAGGTCAGGGTCCTTGAGATTAAAGCTCTAAAATCCTGGTAATGCATTTTTTTAAAAAGTAATTTAATATATATTTTCCTTAGCATGAAAGTGGGAAGAATAAAGACTCAATGTGAACCATATTTTGTGATTTTAAACAACAGTATAACAATAAGCAAGGGTTAGTACTATCTGTGTTGAATTAATTTCTCCACCTAAGATGCTTCTTCTATACTTGCTCCAGTCTTAATACTCCTGTCTTTGATGATTTACTTACCAAGGCTCCCAAAGTTTCTTGGTTCAGTTTGTCACACAGTCCCAGTCTCTTTGGTTCAGCTGACACCTGCAGTTTCTTTAACCTGTTCAATCTCCTCTTTCCTTTTCCAGTCACACAGCGCTCTTACTCCATTACTCTTTTTTCAGTCTCATGAGTCACAACCTAGAGGACCCCACTTCTCCTCTTACTTCCCAGACTTGGTGTTCTCACCACAATTCTTAGCTTTTATTTGGAAATTACTGTTTAATTGGTTAATTGTTGGGGAATAATTTGTTACAGCTGGAGGAGCCACTTGATTCAGCTTCAGATCTGCACAATGTTTCTGGAAGAGTAACAGGAAATATTTGTAAAGACATAGAAGACCCATCGTGGAACTGGGGATTTTCTGCAAAAATCAGTCACTTTGTTTGCCTGAAAGTGATGTACTGTTTTTGTATATTTTAACTTTTTTTTTTTTAGTAGGGAGAAGCAGCCTTAAGGGTTTACTATCACAGTTCTGCTGTTGACAGCAGAAATAATTCTAGAATTTACGGTTGCCAACAAAAACGTCCATCCACATATAAAAGTATCAACAAAATACTGTCAACACAGGGAGTCTCTAAAATATGTAATAGCACCAAGAAATGTTTTCCAGATTTTGAAATATCACACACTAAAAATGTCTTCCTGCCAAAGTACTGCTCTAAAATATTAGATTTTACTTCCAGTTTTTACTCCCAGGACAACAATTCCAATGAAGAAAGTAGTTTCTCTGAGTCCTTTTTTCTCCCTCTTATTCTCAAGTAGCCTACCCTGGACATATAAACAAAGTCTAATCAAGACACAGCTTGTAAGAAACCTCCAGTACTGCAAAGGAGAACACAGAACACAGATTTTTTAGGTTCATATTTCTACAATAGGAACAATAAAAAGAAAGTAGGACAAAAAGTAAGGAAACAAGAACTAAGGTGACCTCTTCTTTTAGAGGATAGATTCTAACCTCTCACCAAACTCAGGTGGGAAGGAAAGTCCTACAGAATACACAGCAGAGATAGGAAGTGTAGCTCCTGTGAAAAGCTATGTTTGAGAAAGAAGGCAAGTACACAGCTTGCTGGGTGTTTATATTTCATCTGAGCCATAAGGTTTGCAGAACTATCTGCTGGGAAAAAGGAGAGTTGTACGCTGTGGTGTGTCTTTCTCAGAAAGGTTATAAGTTCATTCAGAGTAAGAGAAGCTGAGATAATGGCTGGTTTAGGGCCAAGCCATTGAAATGTTGATGGAAACACAACATTTTCTATCTGAAATAAAGGACTGATAAGGCAACATTTATTCCCATTGGAGAATGTTTCAAATGAACTAGCAAAGTAATTTATGCTCAAGAGTCTCAAAGGAACTTGTGAATCATTGCCAATTTTTAACTTATCTTGGAAAACTGGGAAACTGAGATTTGCAAATGTTGTCTCATTATCCAGAGAAAGATATAACGCAGAATGTCATTAACAAAAAATTAGCTAGACTGACCTTCATTTCAGGTACAAGAATGGATTTGTTACCTTGGAACTTTGCTGGCAATGAACTGGAGACAAGATTAGTTATTACTAGTAAGATAGCTTTTTTTTTTTATGAGATCCCTTCCTGTTTGGTTTTGGTTTTGACTGCAGTGTGAGGGTGGTAACCACAGTATGAACATACACTTGCTTGGATATATTCTGCACGTAGCAAAGGGGACTCTTTTTTTAAATTCAAATACTTCTATTTTATGAAATGCACAGGTATGTACTAGAGGGTTTAGAAACTATTATTTTGATATTGATATCCAGGATTGTCTTGGATATGTTCTTGTTCTGACTCTAATCTCTCTCTATATATATATTTTTATGGCCTTCAGATTATGGTTTCAGATCCTTGAAGGGGATGCACAAGGATAAGGTTAGGTTTAGTATGTGCACAGATGCACCTCAGAGAAAGAACTTTAAACTTGTTTAGATTTGTTACACTACAGTCCTTGTTCCAACCAGGAAACTGGCAATGGGGGTGAAAGGTATGAAAGGTGTCAGAAAGCTTTATTACTATTGTAAACAATTTGAGAGTTATCCAAAGATTGGTAGGATATTAAAAATTAAGGAATAGGTGACTGTTACAGCAATCTGCATCAAACAATCCAAAAGGTTGGAACCCAGACGAATTATTTAATAGAGCCAAACAAAGAGGAATACATTTTGAATTCAAGAAAGTTGTTTATAGCTATGGAATAGGCTAAATCTGTGCTTTATTGTCAAAGATTACATAGTCAGCCTGAACTTCTGTGAAAAGATGGCTAACAAAATCTTTTGATAACAAAGGAGAACGGAGATGGGAATTGCTGGAGAGGATTTGCCTTGATCCAACTCCTCCAAAACCAGAATCACATAGCTGAGAACATTACACAATGGTGTAAGCAATTAAATTGATTGGATATGACTATCAAAATCAATATTATTGATCATGTTGGTCATGTTGGTCATGTGATGGAAACCAGCTGGTTTCCTAAACTGCCATGTCATGTCAGGGGTCAGGTATTAACCGAGGGCAGGTATATTTGGAATGCTGAAGAGAATTTTAAGAGATAGATTGATAAATAAGTATTTAAACATAGGAATGAGACCTAACAGCACAGAGATTTTTATCTTGCTGCCAGAAATGGAGCACAAATTAATTATTGGGAATTGAAATTAAGATAATTCTTCAAGAAATAATACAAGAAATTATTAGAAGATCTGAGTAGGTCATGGTTCCCTTAAAACAAAATTAGATTCACTTTCACCTAACTTGTGGAAGATGTTTGACTAGCGGGGTTTATAGAAGTCCATGCTGAATTATTATCAGGTTATTTTTGGTCTTTTATGCTTTTATATTTTTGGGCTTGGGAAGAAAGTAGGGAAATTTAAACTTATAGAAGATTCAATATCTCTCCACAATGTCACCTTTGCCCCTCAGAGCAGAGCAGTACGTACAATAATGTCATAATTTGGGCCTTAAAATATTGCTTGTAAAGTCAGGATGGTTTTGCTTCCCTTGGTGTGTATCTGCTTTAATGTACGTGGTCAGGGACGTCTGGTTTTTCTCTAGGGCAATGGATGGACAATGCTTAGACAAAGGACCACAGCTGCCATATCGTGAGAAAGAAATGAAACTTCTTGTCTTGATTTCAGTTTGCAAAAAAATTATTCCCAGACTGCTTTACAGAGCATTGTGTAGATTCTCGTTCCTCCTAATCTCGGGTGCAGGTCACCTAGTCCTATCCAATGTAACTGATTATTTTTCCTTCAGGAAGCTAGGTGACTCCTAACTGTTTCTGAGGATGCATCTACAAGGGCTTTTGTCCTAATCTGATAATATAGAGCACAAAAACTGATGAGTTTTGATGTCAGGCTAGATGATCTAATTATCATTTTTGGCATATAGAAAGCATATTGAAACTTGCAAAGCAAATGGATAAGCAATCTGCATCATTAGGAACAAGTATGTACATATGGACTTATTTTAATAAGAAGGCAAGCAGAAATATTTTAAGACTATATTACACAAGATGTTCTATCACTGTTTTTGCAGTGATAAGGTTTTTAAGTCTTTTTATAAGCTTTTCCTGTGTTGTGACAGGATTACTTCTGCACGTCTAGAAGTAAATTACAAAAAAAGGGTTTCTTAAAAAAATGTCAGACAACTCTGCTCTCAAATGTCAAAGAAGGAAACCTGTAGATGTGACACAGAAATTCAGTCGCAATGCAGAAGTACCTTTTTATCTGGCAACATTGTCCTCTACTTCTTTTTGAATCTTGGGTGATGCAGAAAAACAGAACAGCAGTCTTCCAAAACTATTATCCAGCTGCTGATAATGAAGAACCTGTTCCTTCAGGAAGGTGCAGCTATCTCATAATAAAGCAAAACCCATGAAGGAATTCTCCTCTGAATTTACACAGCCATTGTTCGGGAGCATGAAGAGAGATGTTTTATATTATTTATGATTCCTCATACTGTCTTAGGTGATCTTATAAAAGAAAAGTAATCTCTTTGAAATGCATACAATTTATTTGGATGAAATCTTGACCTCATTTCAAAGTAGAGGCTGTAGAGAATCTATGAAACTCATGTCCCAGCTCATGCAAACACGTTTCTGCTGTTGTATTTACAGCCTTATTCAACACAAGTTATTGCATCAGACAGCAGAAACAGTCTACTGCTCAATTTTGTTCTGGTCTCTTTATTTGTTTCCAAACAAAGAGAAAGATGGGAGATACTGCTGGAAATCTACCCGAACACCTGTTACCTAAGCTGGGAAATCCTAGCACACTGCCCTTTCTCAGCCTTATCATTCTACCCTGTGTGGAGAGCTTTGGTTATCCCTGGAAGGATTCTTTAAACATTTAACTGAAACGTTGTGTGGTCTGTGGTGTGTACGAAACATTATGAGGTATGTGGTGTGTCCTAAAGGCTGGAGACAAAAGCTAGACTTCTGTTAGGACTTTTTCCACCACTGTTTATACTCTCAACCATGGTTATTTAGGGACAGACTTTTAGGTGAGCTATTTAAGATGTTTAAATTATTTTGTTTTGGGTGACTCATGAGGTGGAGTTGTAAACCTCACGCAGAAAAGACCGTAGTAATGTCAGCTGCAAAAGAGCAGTCTAGAAGCACAGACCGATTTGATGACTTCACACTGGTAGTCTTTAAATTTAACTTCCTCTTTCCTCAGGCTGCCTTTCAATAATCTCTTTGAACCAAGAGCTCCTGATAGTTTAAGCATCCCGTAAAATCTCCTTATCAATATATTCTAAAGCAGTCTTTATGCTTTCTTGCAGAAAATTATTTTGTCTACAAACACTCTTATCCAGACATCATATACTCCTGTTATAAATATTTCATAACTAAGCAATAACATCTGATTTTGTGGAGCATGAATCTAAGATTAAGTGTTTATCCCAAGCATAGCACCAATAAATTGTACTAGCTTCCTGACTATTATATCTGTACTAGAAAATAGATTTATAAACAAGAAAAGTGCAGGGCTCTAATGTAAAATTTATTTTTCTCCTAACTTCCCAAGTCTCTTAACGCTGTTCAGTGTTACTCACCACAGGATTTTGGTTTCACAGTCAGGAAGTCATCAGTGTTTTATTCCACAAGATATAACCCTAGTCTAGTTTTTGTGATAATCATGCTCCTGCATGCTGGAACTAGCTTCCAACTTCATGCCTCACTACCTGCCTAAGGTGGATGGTTACCACATGCAAAATTTAGGTTCTCTCTTGCACCCTATTATCTTGTAAAAATTCATGCACCCAATGAAAATATTCCTTGTAAGACTTTCTGTGTCATGAATGTATGGAATTTTGATAGATATTAAAAATAAACTCAATTTTACAACAATATATGCAAATTTCTGTACTATACAGGATGCGGAATTGTTGCCATATTAAAAATGAGAATTAATTGCTTATGACTTGCATAAATTTCCCTTTCTAGGCCCTTGGCACATAACCAATTACATTCATAAATAGCAATACTATATTTTTCATTATATAATTCCAGGAAGTTAAAAACCCTGTTCAGTGAAATTTTCACTATTCTTGAGAAGCAACAAGTTCCCTGAGTACAGACTGTGGTCAGAGAAAATGAATGCCATAGGTAAGTTCTCACAGTGAAACTGCTTTGCAAAAGGAGCTTTGAAACCTCACCATCCTGTGTAGCTGTGCTCCTTTGTTCCTTCAGAGACAAGGTTCTGATTAATCTTAGAAAACATAGGGTTCATAAGATCTAAGGCATGGATGGTCATTGAGACCAAGTATTCAAACTCAGACCAGCTGGAAAATTAAGGTGAGTTTGATCTTATCAAACCCATCCAGCACTAGACAAAACTCTTATTCTGGGGTTTCCCCAAAATGTAGAATGATTTCCTCATGTAGTAAATTAAGCCAATATTTATGTTATTTTTAATGTTGTTATAATACACATATGCATTATCATTGCATTTTAAACTTCTGATATTATAAAGTATTATTATATTATAGTAATACATCATCATAATAGTATTACATGCTATAAATACTATTTACTAGTGTGTTACTTAATCTTGTTCATGTCTAGGTTATTTATAGAACTTTTTCTTTAAGCCTTCTAAAAGGAAAACACTGATCCTAAGTGAGTTAGGTAGGGCTCCTTGAGAAACGCCGAGAAACTTGCATCCATAAAGAGTTCACCTATCTTACAGCTCTCTCATAGGCACCTTTAGAAAGCAACTTAGTCTTAATTACCTCCAGTGGCAGCAGGGTCATTGTAAAGAGCCAACTTAGACTAGAAATCGAGCTTTTAGATGGCTGAAGTGGTGAATCCTTTCCCCATTTGAAATGCAGATTGTATTCTCTTCCAAATACAAGTATGTACTCGTGGAAGTAAATAATGTGAGCCTGGGAACGAGGATGCTGTGTCTGAAAACATTTTGAGCTTATTTGATAGTATTCATGTCAGGGTTGTGTTGGTTTTTTAAAAAGAAATACCACAAATTATCATCAAAGTGTCACAAGGGCACAGAATAAAGTAGAAGAAAGGGAGAAAAGTTACCATGCTGGAAATGATAAATGAATTTGCAGTTCTGGGGTGTAACTAACACTTGCATATACCAACCCCCACTAGCTGCAGGGAGTCATCCTGAACTTATATGAAGGCATAATAGTATTTCACATTTTTCAAGTGAATATACTTATGAAGAAAGGAATGGTTTCCTCACTAAGACGATTTTTACCACTAGAGGGCTCAAAATTGTTGTGTTATTTTATGCATGAACACATGCATAAACATATATATATATATCTCTATATATATGCAAGCACACACAACGTAGGATGTGCATCTCATTCGTGTCCATCTGCTTTATTTGTCTGTACACAGGTACAAACCCACACATATGCACATATAAACACACACTTCTATTTTAATGGAGGATCTGTTTTTCTTTTATTTTGAAGGTTTTGAACATTGAAATGCAATTCAAATCTTAAAGATTTTTAATACAACTTTGACATTCAGCACATCAAGGTGAAATGTTTAATTGTTTAACGGATTCTTAGATGAGCACAGAATGCTCATTTCATCAAACAAAGTAGTGAAAATGTAAAAAGATACAGTTCAAACTTCCACAGCTAATGCCCACTGCCATCATATGCTTTATTACGATATCTAGATGTCTAAATAACATGGGCAGAGTTAATTTTCCATAAATGACTTTCAACAGTATGTAATGCTGTGTTGCAGAATCTATCATGCCAAGCATTTTTGTTTGATTAGTTCATGTATTCTCCTGGGAAATCTTAGAGATTCTAAACAAATAAAATGTTCTTGGAAAGCTGGCTGTTTTCTTTCACTAATGTGACAAGTATAGTAAAGAGAAAAATTACTTGCAACCATTTTTGAGGAATACGTAATCTTCAGAGATGAGTGCAACCCAGTTCCTCCACACTATCACAATCTAATAATCAATAATACACTCACGCAGTCCAAAAGATAATTTACATAGTATTTTCAGTCAGACTTGACATGTTCAAAAGTTTGAGGTATCAACATTTTTTAACTGTTAGAAAAATTATGTTAATCTAAGTGTAAAAAGTCTGTGCAACAAACCATTATTTCAAGAACAGCGATGATTCAGACTATTATGATTAACAATAATGTATGTTGTTGCAGGAGCAGGAATACAGACACCAACATGTTTTTGCAGACATTTATTCCTGTACCTAATACTCAGTTTTGAGTAGAGTTTCCTTGGAGTGCCTTCCTGTACAGAAAAATGTGGGAAAGCACAAGAAAATTGTAGACAATCTTTTTTTGCAGTATTTCAGTGTTTTGATTATGAAACATCATGTTGAATACAATCATGTACATGAATAAAGACTAGTCAAGTGAATGAGCATTTGAGAAGCTGAACCAAATCTTTCAGGCTTTGCTACAGAACAGTGTCTTTGAATTTGGCTGGATTACATGAGGTTACTGCCTATAGCATCACTAGTACACTTAGATATTAACAATTTAATGAAACTTAACATATACACTTTGGAACACAAATGTTTCGTGCATGTTTTCTTCAACAATTAAAAGTCATACCACATATTTTACCTAGGTTAAAGAGTAGAGTAGGCTGGAAATACAATTCCATTGCCATGTACACATAGCTAAACTTTAAAAGTACAGCTCTTTATAGTCATGTTTCTGTCAACACATTTACTTCAAAATGAAAAATATAGGCAAATATGCCAAGATATTTTTGCTTTAAGAATTCCAACTCTCGCATTTTTTGCTTTAAAAACATAATTTACTGACTGTGTGTGATGTCAGATAGAGCTGTAATGTTGTAATAAAGAATTATCATGTTTTCTGCACTTTTTACTATGTGTTATGCATTTTTAATTCAGCAATCTGTTTCCTGAACTTGGAAAACAACCTGACACATTGGGTGACAGGTATTAAAAGTCAGTTTGCTACTGATAGACAGGATTGACTGACATATTTATCAATTTGTATTTGGTTCCAGGAGTATATCATTCTGAAATCAATAAAGTAGACTGAAATGTATTGAAATTACTTTACTAAACTAAATTTCTAAGCTTTATGAATTTAAAACATATTTGCATAACTAGAAGATCCATTTCCTTAATCACAGTCTACTGAAGTCAATGAAATTATGCAAGGAACAACATTCTACCCAGATGGAGTAAGCTGTTCCATTAGGATCCCAAGAAAAGACATCTTTCTCATGTCACACCCCTATACAAATTAGCTCTAGTTATTTCATGTTTATACCTCAGTCTAAGAAGGACCTCAAACTACTAGAGAGTGTCCAGATGAGGGCAACCAGACCATAGAATCATACAATCATAGAATCATTAGGGATTGGAAGGGACTTCAAAAGATCATCTAGTTCAATCCCCCTGCAACAGAAGGACCTAGACCACCTAGACCAAGTCACACAGGAACACATCCAGGAGGGTCTTAAACTTCTCCAAAGAAGGAGACTCCACAACCGCCTGGGCAGCCTGTTCCAGCGCTCTGTCACCCTCATCGTGAAGAAGTTCCTTCTCAGGTTGATGTGGAACATCCTTTGTTCTAGCTTACACCCATTGCACCTTGTCCTATCACTAGATGATATTGAGAAGAGCCTGGCTCCACCCTTCCTGACACCCACCCTTCAAATATTTATAAACATTAATGAGATTACCCCTCAGTGTCCTCTTCTCCAATCTAAAGAGACCCAGCTCCCTCAGCCTTTCCTCATCAGGGTGGTGCTCCACTTCCTTCATCATCTTCATTGCCCTACGCTGAACTCTCTCCAGCAGCTCCACATCCCTCTTGTACTGAGGAGCCCACAACTGGACACAAGACTCCAGATGTGGTCTCATCAGTGCAGAGTAGAGGGGGAGAAGAACATGTCTCCATCTGCTAACCACCCCCATTCTGATGCACCCCAGGATGCTGTTGGCCCTCTTGGCCACAAGAGCACACTGATGGCTTGTGGTCATCCTGCTGTCCACAAGGACCCCCAGGTCCCTTTCTCCTACACTGCTCTCCAACAGGTCAGTCCCCAACCTATACTGGTACCTGGGGTTGTTCTTGTCCAGATGCAAGATTCTACACCAGGGGTCCTCAAACTTTTTAAACAGGTACCAACCCTGTCAGAGTTGAAAGATTCAAGGATCATCTGGATCATAGTCTTAGTCCTATGGTTTAGTTAAATTTATTCCTGCAAGACACAGTGAGTTGGACTTCCACCTCAAGATATTCTATGATCCTATGATTCTATTTCTGTAATCCTTCTGTGAGAGTTTGTCACTCTTGAAAGAAATAAGACTTAATTACATCTGCACTTTTGTTCCCAGTTGATACATCATCACTGCCATATGCCTCAATATCCTTTGTAGAGGAAAAGCCAATCTCAGTTAGTGTTGTATAAGTATTTATCAACAACAACAACAATATTTAAATAGCAGGTCCTACATGCCACAAGATTTGTACTGGGTACAAGGAACTGCAGAGATGAAATTTCTTCTAATAATGAGGACTAGAACTCTTAAATAAATAGGTGATTTCTTTATCACCTTCAAATGAAGTAAGAACGAGTTTTATATTGCCAATATTTTCCACTAATTTTGCAGTAGTTATGCTAATTCAGTGTGTTTTACAATTCACTCTTGCTTCTTTTCAGCTCCAGGGATTACAGCTCAATACATTGTTTGTAATTAATTTTTTTTCTATCAGTGTACAGAGAAATCTCTAGAAAAAAATCTTAAAGTAATACATATTTCAATGTATAGAATAGAAAAAAATGTAGTAATATTACTCTGCCTTGCTGACAAGTTTCAAAGTTTGTTTGCATATTTATTCTTTTGATTCATAGGTATATGTTAAGGATTATTTTCTTCAGAATCACGTCAGAACAAAACCCAAATCATCCTGTATAACAGCCTTGTATTTTCTTTAGTCAGTTAATGGGAACTTTGTTTCTGTAGCTATTGAATTTCAACAGAGCTGAATATGTCTTATTATTTGGAGAAAAGAAATGTTGTCCAACTCATTAAATTTAGATGTGCTGAATATATTCTTATCCTATTTTGCAGTGTGTTATGCAGGAGGCATTTTCTCCATTGAGTTGTAGACATTTTGCTAGCTAAAATAGTCAGTCTCCATATGCTATCTCCCTCACCAGAGGAGGAAGTTCTTCTTGTCATTGCCTTTGCTTAGGTAAAGCTATTTAATGTGGTTTATTTCAGACCATATTTGGTATAAACAAAGATGGAAAAGGTAAAGATGGAAGAGATAGAATTTTCACTTCACAACATTGCTCGTAATCTCTTGGCAGCAATGAGCTTTCAGGTGGGATAGGATATGATAGATGTAATGACCTTTTCCATAAGTGGGCAATAGTTGTTTTTAATTTCTACTTAATACCTACATAACAGCATAACCTCACAAGTGAATGGCAGTCATATACTATTTCTATTGCCTGTCACATTAATCCTCTGAAGTATGACATTTTATTCTAATTTTCTATATTTCAAGAGTATGACACATACAAAAGCTGCCAAGACTTTCTATTGTCAACAGCCCAGTGGCTGCTGCTACCCGATGGGCCTCCTCATCCATGAACATGTTCCATAACACCACTGCCAGTCTATTGAGTTAAGAAGTGCCAGGCATTAGCTGAACTTTTGTAGTTAAAGTGGCAAATATGTGAGACTAAACATTGATTTTTATAAACTTTATTTAAAAAATACCTAACAAATAATATGGAGGCTAAGGGATTAAATCTCTTTGTTACAAACACATGCAAAGATTAGAGTTAATTTCCATTTTAAATACTTACTAACAGGCATATCAAATGGGGTAAACATGTACGACAAGATCCCAGGGTTTGGGACCACAGGGATCTAACAGCAGTCAATCCAAAGCAATGACAGCATGTGACAGAGGCAGGAGGTCCACTTACAAGTACCTTTATTGTGAGCCACGACGAATCTATAACCATTGTTGTGGATACACATAATGTCCTGCTTCTGGTTTTTTTATGATTGCCTCTTTTTTATGGTCATCCATCTCACTTGCAGTGATTTTATTTTTATTGTTTCAACATACGAACGTTTCCATTTTGCAGCAATCAGCTTAAATCTCTAAATGAAAATGAGAAGAAGAATACAAAAATTTAGAAGTTTTGAAACAAGAGTCTTTCTACTTGGCTAAAATATTACAAACAAAATGCTATACAGAAAAACTAGAGGAAATACAATCTGGTTTCTTTATGTAGATCATGTCTAACTTTCTGTAGGATCATATTTATATCTGTTTATTGTTAAGCTATACCATAGCTATATGAAGATTTTCACCTGAATTTGTGATTCTTAAGTATTGGAAATTAAATCTTTAGTTTTCAATTTTGGAACTGCCAAAGTTTTATTTTCATACTGGCTGTTGTTTTGTTTATGTATATTTATTAGAAGAAATATTTCTAAATACTCTTTGTGTATATATATATATTTCTATTGCATATCCCTAACTATTTCTATGCAAAAGTAATTCAAAGAGTACAAAGAGAATCTGTCTGGTTGAATGAATACAGTGCAGTTTGTGTTAATATCCTCCCTACATATTTGCCTTCCTCTGTCCATTTTTTTTTTTGTTCATTTAGGTGTTTTGTATTGCATGGCTTAAAGCCCCTAGAAGCCAACAGAACTGTTTTCATACAGCAGATTGATGGATTTCTATCTTCTCTCTGAAGGGGTTTTAAGAAAAAAAGATGTGTTTGTAAACATAATATATGTATGTGAAATATTTAAAGTAATTTGTAAGGTCTCGGGGAAAAAATGTTTAAATATTGACATATTCAGAGAGGTGATCAGGACTGCAGTAGAAAGATTCTGATTGACTTACTACATGCAGTGAGGCCCCCTCCCATTGAACTGAAAACAAACAAAGCAATTAAAATCAGCAAGGTAGATAAATGTAAGCTTTATCTGGAGCCTGTGAGTTATCCCATTCACTTTGGGTGAATATAAAGTCGAGCCCTCACTTACAAAACTACAAACATATGTGGGAACTTCATGATGTAAGTCGGTGAAATGTTAAATCGAAATCGGGTCTGTTCCGCACGTAGCATTAAAATAGGAAGGTGGTTCTGTGTCTTATAAGTGATCAGAAATGGTCTGACATGCGGTACCTTTCATGTTTGCAGCGCTGCTTTCACTGAAACAAAATAACAAGATGCATAAACCCCCAAAGTAATTAATATTCTGCCACCACTTCCTTCTGGCTCAAAACAGTAGCTAAATAATTTAGATAGACTTGTACAACTGATGAGCTGTCTGTTTTAACCTCACTGAATGGAGGAGTACCCTTTGTCTCAAACAGGCAGCATTATGTCTAATCCCCACGCCTTTTCTGAGGCCAGATAGCCCTTGTGTGCAGCTGACACACGGATACAGGTTTTCGTGGCAAACTCTGAGGATACGTGCCAAATCATCCTGGCCAATTTATCCTGGCAGGAAGTTTTATGCGCTCACCCTTCTCCATGAGGAGACTTTCCAGTCCAGGGGTATTTTGCAGTAATTGATTTCAAGCAGGTAGAAATACAAAGCACTAGATTCACTAATTTTCTTTTTTTTTTTGGTGGAGTGAAATAATTTCCTCAAGAACAAACTCTAAGGCATTTGCTAAACTCTGGGGAAGAATCAGTTGAAGTTCCCAGAGTAACTTTGTATTCTAAAGGTAATAACTACTGCCTAAAATCTCACTGTGCTGAAAATTAATTTGTCATCTACTGGCATATGCATTTTTACATAGTAAGCCTTTCAAAAGTGTTTTTAAAGATCTCCAGGTCTCTACTAGGAACTATTACTATTGCAATAATATTAGAGATATGACTGTTATTACCTTACCGCTGGCAAAAATCTTACAGTTATAACAGCATTATACTTGTAAAAATTGCTTTTGCTGGAATAGCAGGTTATTTGGAAATTGATTGCAAATTGTGTTGGAAAAAATTAGGTTTGGGTGGTGATGAACAGTAGGAGAGTTTACTAGTATAATCTTACTAGGATAGATTTGTCTCAAACGATCTCAAGTAGTATACATTTTGGCAGTGAGCAAAATGATCAAAGCAAGTAAAGTTTTGCTACATAACTTAATTTAAACCCTGGTTACCACAGAAGAAAAATCAGTACCTTCATCTTTATTGTCTCACTCTTCTTTTTCCTTTGCCCCATGTGCAACATGTTATTTGCACCCTCTCCATTCCTCTTCTTTTCCTTTTCCAGCACGATTTCTGATATTCTACACTAAAACAACTCTCATGTAGCAACCAAGATACAGCAAACTTCCAGGCTTCAGAAACCCTGAATAAAACCCTGTATTGTAAGGCTACCTTTAACAGGACTACCTGTGTTTACTAGGTTTCATTGATGACACTGTATTAGCATGCTCTTCAAGAGCATGACTGAACTCTAGCAGAGGTGTTCTTATGGCCACCTAGGGGGATGTGGAAACATACCAGGTCTTCCAGTTCACAAGAATGGGGCCAGGCTTGACAACAGAATCAAAGAAACTACTTTTGCCATTAATGTCTTTTTTTTCATATTTCATTTATCCTGAAGTGCCTGTTGGTGGTCGATGGTCAAAATAAGACATAAAATAGTGATGCTGCTAAAGCAATTATAATAACAAAGAGGATTTTTCAAGAAAAATACCCTGTTCACCATACTGTTGGAGGAATACGTCCTGAGGGATCTGGAGTGATAGCTAGCTGAAGTTCAGTTTGTAGAAGAGATGCTTCCTCAATGTTCTTTTACTTGTCAGTGCTAAGAGGTGCACAAGCAGTAACACCGGAAAGTGACATAAGCTGCAGAAGGTGATCCTAGTATTTCTCTCATACTATCTTGCATCAGTGTTTAATTACAATGGAATTACTCTTAATTTGTACCAGTTTTATTCCTGGAGTTATATATTTTCCTATTAAAAAAATCAAACCACAACATACAGGCTGGAGAGCTGGGCAGGGAGAAATTTAATGAACATGGGCAAGTGTAGTCTTGCATCTGTGCAAGAAAACCCCAGGTACCAGGTGACCTGTTGTGGAGCAGTGCGGAAGAAAGGGACCTGGGGCTCCTGGTGGACAGCAGGATGACCAGGAGCCAGCAACGGGCCCTTGTGGTCAAGAAGGCAAATGGCATCCTGGGGTGGATCAGAAAGGGGGTGGTTAGCAGATCGACGGAGGTTCTCCTCTCCTTCTACTCTGCCCTGGTGAGACCACATCCGGAGTACTGTGTCCAGTTCTGGGCCTCTCAGTTCAGGAGGGACACAGAACTGCTGGAGACAGTCCAGCACAGAGCCACTAAGATGATGGAGTGGAACATCCCCCTGATGAGGAAAGGCTGAGGGAGGTCGCTCTCTTGAGCTTGGAGAAAAGGAAACTAAGGGGTGACCTCATTAATGTTTATAAATATGTGAAAGGTGGGTGTCAGGAAGATGAAGCCAGTCTCTGCTCAGTGTCAACCAGCAACAAGACAAGGGGCAATGGGTGTAAGCTGAAACATAGGAGGTTCCACATCAGTATGAGAAGGAACTTCTTCACGATGAGGGTGACAGAGTGCTGGAACGGGNGGCTGGAGAGCTGGGCAGGGAGAAATTTAATGAACATGGGCAAGTGTAGTCTTGCATCTGTGCAAGAAAACCCCAGGTACCAGGTGACCTGTTGTGGAGCAGTGCGGAAGAAAGGGACCTGGGGCTCCTGGTGGACAGCAGGATGACCAGGAGCCAGCAACGGGCCCTTGTGGTCAAGAAGGCAAATGGCATCCTGGGGTGGATCAGAAAGGGGGTGGTTAGCAGATCGACGGAGGTTCTCCTCTCCTTCTACTCTGCCCTGGTGAGACCACATCCGGAGTACTGTGTCCAGTTCTGGGCCTCTCAGTTCAGGAGGGACACAGAACTGCTGGAGACAGTCCAGCACAGAGCCACTAAGATGATGGAGTGGAACATCCCCCTGATGAGGAAAGGCTGAGGGAGGTCGCTCTCTTGAGCTTGGAGAAAAGGAAACTAAGGGGTGACCTCATTAATGTTTATAAATATGTGAAAGGTGGGTGTCAGGAAGATGAAGCCAGTCTCTGCTCAGTGTCAACCAGCAACAAGACAAGGGGCAATGGGTGTAAGCTGAAACATAGGAGGTTCCACATCAGTATGAGAAGGAACTTCTTCACGATGAGGGTGACAGAGTGCTGGAACGGGCTTGCTCAGGGAGGTTGTGGAGTCTCCTTCTCTGGAGATGCTTGAAACTGCTCGGATATGTTCCTGTGACACTGGATCTAGGTGATCCTGCTGTGGTGGGGGCATTTGACTGGATGATTTTTTGAGGTCCCTTCCAACCCCTGATGTTCTATGATAAAAAAAAATGAACCCTCCCAAAACCACAGAAAATACTCCTGTTATTGGGAGGCTACTGAAATCCAGTCTTCAATTTCTTTCATTCTGAGAAGTAAAAGCTCCTTAAATTACTGCACAGAAAGATCACCATGGAGATGCCTTTTTGGGGTGTGTAGCCAGTGGAGTTTTATGGATCATGCTCTGATCCATGTAGTCAATTCTAAAATGAGCTTGTCTTGGGACTGTCTTGTTTTATACACTAAGACCTGGATAGGTTCTCAGGTAACCCCTGATTATTGACTCAGGAATGAAGAACTGGGAACAATTCAGTTCTATATTCTTGAATAAAATTTAAAAAAACCCCAGCTTTTGCAAATTTTTATTAATATTGTGGAAACAGAAGGATGGAGGTGATCCCTCTGCACAGATGGACACCGATTTCCTACATCCTCCTTCCTCCACTGGTAAGGGAGTTTTGGACATGTTGTAATGAATAGAGGGTCAGATTATCACTGATTTTAAGTTACCATTCTCAGTTTAATGAAAAAAAGAAAGTTACTACACAATAATGGTCTATGATATGAAAGAATTAATGTAACAGCTGTCCATGCACTATTATCTTTCAGTTTGGCAAAGAATAGAGGTGCAGGTAACAAAAGAATATGAATGTGGGAAAACAGAGAGTCAAGTCACCTCCTGTCTAGCATATTTAACTTTTTTTTTAAAATCCTGGGTTTGGTTTTCCTAAAACTAATATTGGTACAAATCTGAAGAGCTTCGTTGAAACATAGAGCTTTTTACTGGTGACCAACTTCTGCAGTATTTAAACCAGAAACAGTTGGGTAATTTAAAACATAACAATAACAATGGTTTAACTGATAGATTGTTGGAGGGAAAAAGTTTCGTGAACAGAAGGTGGAAGTTAAAGACTTGAAAGAGACTTTTGAGTTCATCACCAACTGTAATTTTAGTGGAGCCAAAGTTTTCCATGAATACAGAAATCATTCAGTAATGAAAAGCTGCCAATAGTAGCAGGATAATTTTGGACAAAGACCACGTCTATTTTCTTCTTCCTATCCAGGATGTTTAAGAAGTATAATTTTTCATCTAATTATTATTGGTCTCTGTCATATTTCCCATGAGGGGAAGAAGAAACTCTTAATTCTGTTATCCAAAGGAGAAATATCCCTCACTTCTACAAAAAACAAGTGGCCAAAATTTGTTCCACAAAGTGGACTTTATCAAATCAGGTGACGTTTACTAGAACTTTACCTTGGTTATTCTGCAGGTTTCTGTTTGATTAAAAATACGATTAATTGCTTTGAGTTATGCCTCTTCCTAATCCCTTTCATTTCTAAGTACAGCTCTCAAGTCTGTTTGAGAAATTAGTCTGAATGATACCAACCACATCTCCACCAGCCAAGACCATTTTAGAAAGAAAGCAGCAAACCCAATTTGTATTCCATGCCATCACTGAAGTAACTCCTCCCGAAGTTATAGAATGCATCAGCTGGTAGGACATGGGTGAAACAAAGAGGAAAGGAGTCAGGATCCCACAACAGCTTGAGCAGTCTATAGCTGGCTGAGGAAGAGAAGCTGAGCAATAGATTACAGGTTTGGAAAAAGGGGAAAACTCTGCTGATAGACTTTTTATTTTTCCATTGGTTCTTTCTCCACCTAATTGTTGCTAGAGTGGGAGCAAGACTGTAGTATGGGCCTCCACAACCATTTTCTCTCGTGCTTCAGACCAAGACCAATGCAGGTGGCTGATTTACCATAGGGCAGTTGCTCATCTTTTGCTCAACTCTAGTTGATTGCCCACCATCCGCGACAAGAGCGCAGCTTGCTTTAAACTCCCTGTGACCTGCACCGCTAGAGGGCTGCACCTGATGGGATATGCGCCCCCCCGCCCCGCGCCTCCTCTCCAGACCTCAATCACCACGGGTCTGAGCACAGCAGTAAGGAGAAACGGGCATATTCGGAAGCAGATCTGTAGTAATCTTTTATTATTAGTTATTTGTTGAAATGTTTATAAGATATGTAGCTCTTCACTTAGCCAATTGGAAATGCCACGAAGCAATGAGCTGAGAGGCTACTTACATAGCTTTACCTAAATTCTTCAAAGAAGAATCTATTAAACTATAAAACAAATGTACTTAAAGGTGCCAGAGAAGTTGAAAAAGCTTGTCTCGGTGGCCCTGGGAGATAACATATCGGGAAATTATTAAACAAAAGGCATTCTGTAGAGACAAGGGGAGGCACTTGTGAAACAGCTGTTGGTAAAGAGACAGACTAACGCAGGACAGACATCTGCTGAGTCTGAGGAAATTAGGTTTCAGGATTACCACTTTTTCCTCTAAGCTTAAGGAAGATAGATACAAAAACAACACACACTTCACTTATCACATTAAACCCCCTTTTTAGTCTACATTTTAATATTCCTGTTGTTAGGATGAAACAATACTTTTGTTTAAAGAATGCAATCAAGGAAATGTTTATGAGCTAATTGGAGCTCCCAAAGGGAAGGCTTGCAGGTGCTGAATCCAATCAGATCTGCCACATAATTAAAATTGGTGCAGGGGGCACAGTAAAACAGATGTGGTCTTGAAACAAGAGAATTGTTTGATTCAGTGTTACTACAGATGAATGGGATATATTCAGCGAGATAAAGGGACCAGTGTTATAATTTATCCCTTACCACCGCGGAAATGGACCCAGGATGGCTTCATTTGGACATTGTGGGGTTTTTATCTGTGGCTTCAAAAATTTCTAATAAAACCCTCCATTGCTTTAGTTTACAAATAACAAGAGGTCTCTTAGGACTTATGACCCTACAAACTGGACTTTTGCTTTTCAAGTGATGCTGTGCTCTTTCTAGCTCAAATATTAATTAAAATTCTTCAACTAGTAAAAAAATAAAAATAAAAGAGGTAGAACCAGTCCCCAGCTTGCTCCATCGTGTGTCAACTACTGCCAAGGTAACAGAAACCTAAAATTTTATTTCAGTCAGTAAACTAAGCAATTATGAGTCAGAGTATCTTAGTTACACAGTGTATATGATGAGTAAGAAAGTTCCATTTTTATACAATCATTTCTCTGGCCATCTATGCTATCAAAATGTTACTGAATCTGCTGCAGTCCCCTTTCATCTGCCTGTGAGGAGGCAAGATACCATGTTCCCGGGACGCAATTCCCAAAGTAGTCATTGAAAGTTTCCTGTGTACAGCATTGGATCAAGTTCTTAATTTGTGAATGCTTTCAGGCGAGAGCCTGTTTAGATGTTAAAGTGTCTGCATTTTAATATCCTATAATGCATTACATATCTGGCTTATAAGTAAAGGTGATGCACTGGTTTATCTATTATACATGAAACTCGTATTTTAAGTACTAAAAATTGTTTGGGGCAGTATTAATGGCAAGTGATTACTAAAGACTAAGGCCGCGTCTCCCAGGGAGCTCAGAATGGAAATTGGATTTCATCCACCATCAGTCAGGTTTTAAGGTTCCCTAGTAAGAGGAATCAAGTCAGCAGCCATTCTGCACACAAACGTATCAGTCCGAGTTCAGCGCAGGGCACGGCTTAATGCAATGAGCGCACGCTTCCAAACGCTGGGCGCAACTGATGCTCCGGCACTGACGAGCACTGCTATGCTCACATCGCTTGGAGAGAATTTTAAAAGGCAATAAAGCAATTAAATAGCAAAGGGCCGAGTAAAAATGCTTTTATAGCAGGTACATAAACCCCCCTCAGCCCGTCCCTCCCGTCGAGTCCTCCCTCCGCCCCGGCCCGCACCTTACAAGGTTTTAGGCTTCAACCTGAGTAATTTGAGAATTTTGTGAGCAGAAACAACCTCCGTCGCCGCGAAACATCTTCTGAATGTCTGTACCAAACATTTACGTAAGAAAACGCCGCTCAGTGTCACACAGCCACTCCGGCTGTCACGGTATAAAAATAATATCTTGATTATTTTTTTTCCTCCCTACAAGCCTGCGCGATGCAGCCCAAGGCCCCCGCCCGCCCCCCGCAGCGGCCGGATCAGAGGGAAAGGGGGGAGGTCCTCGGCTCTCGCCAGGGCGCACGCGGCCCCGCTGCCCCACAGAACCCTCCGGGGCGCAGCGTGCGACCCAGGTGACGCCGCATCACGGCGGGATCCCTCCCGGGGCACCGCCGGCTCTCCCAACCCGGCCCCGCCACAGAGGTTAATTCGCCCCAACCTCCCCCCAACCCAGCGGCCCTGCCGGTCGCGGCCCACCATTGGCTGGGCGTTTCAATCCCAGCCGCGCTCTCTTTTGTTCCGATTGGCTGCATCGCCCGCCTGTCTTCGCGAGAAGCCCCGCCTACCCTTTTATTCCGTCCCCTTACACCCCCGTCCCCCCCCCGCCCCTTCGCCCCCCCCCCCCCACCCCCCC
>VXBP01008282.1:40767-51421 GCA_013400115.1 Rhinopomastus cyanomelas | reverse complement strand
TATTCCCATTTCTCTAATGTTATCATTCATCAAAATGGCGTCGGTTTTCAGCATCTACTGGTCTTTTTTATTTAATATCCACGCTGGGGCTCGCACAGCCGTGACCCTGCGGAGACCAAGAGGGAGCACAAGGGGCTTCTGCACCCGCCGATGTCCCTCCCTCCCTCGCCCGGGTAGCGATGGGCGAGAATAAATGGCAGCTGGAAGGAGACGGCAAAGAACGCGCTTCCCTCCTTCCACATCCTCAGGGTCGCAAGTTGCGTTTCAGCCTTGCCGTGCGTCCTCCTCCTCCTCGGCCTCACATCCATTGTCAGCGCACACACGGCGGGGCTTTGCCGTGCGGGGGGCGAGGGCAGGCGGTGGCGGGGGGAGCCGCCCCCCGGCTGCGGGGACTCTTCCTGGAGGAGATGAGTTATAACGGGACCAGCATCTCCCTTGCCCGCCTGCACCGGAGCCGGCGTAACAATGCACCGAGGCGGAGGTGAATTTACTCGCCCGCTACTAAAAACCGCGGTCCGTGCTCGGTGCGTGGTTCCGCCCGCGACATTCACACGGGTGGGCACGGCTGTCACACACAGGCGCTTCTCCCGATGCTCTCGGGTAGGACTGAGATTGCTCCTTCCCCTTGGGGGACTGGGAAATAAACACTCAAACCGCCAACTTTGTGAAACAGGTTTTATGATAAGAATCTTGATATCCGCGCCAATGGGACGTTGCCTTAATTAATTAGTGGGGAGAGCCTGAGTCTGAGGAGCCAGCGTTGCCCTTACTGCCTTGCACTTTTTCGGAGCCGGTTACGGAAGGTCCTCAGACTTTGCTGTGAAGGCACAGGCAGTTGTGCAGCTGCCGAATGTGACTGGGAATCCTTTTATCTTTCCCCCCTTCATTCATTCTGTGTGTTTTCTCCCTATTCCGATTGTGTGCTTTAACGCTAGTGGTGGGTAGGGGACTGGCATTGTCTTGCCTCGTAACCTTTTAAGTGCATTTAAAATAAGTGACTTAGGCTTTTGATCAATTGGGAAAAATTCTTCTTAATGTCCTTTAATTAATGAGCTTAAAAGAGATCATTGTCGCTTAAGAAGTGCTAAAGGAATACATCAGGATTACTTAGGCGAGTGATTCCGTCCGCACCATGTTGAGTTGTTTTTTTGGCAGTGGCTGATACGCTTGGAATAAAACCCCACATTTTGGGTGGATTATTTGGTAGCAGAGTAGTCGTTTTGCTCACTTAAGAAGAATGCAGGCAACAGCTAATTGCTGTTCTCGTGTGTTTACTAATGACAAACAAATAGCCCATCAGAATTCTTAGTTTTGGCTTTTCTTTTGCAGTATTTTCAGGCAAGGTTGTAGTTGTCACCGGGCACGTTTTTGTGCAGAGCTTTATGGTTTTTTTAAGGGGTCTGAGAATTTCTACACTCTGTGGTTGCCATTGTGGGGACAGAAACAACCCACCTTTGAAATATAATTTGGACTTTATTCTTTACAGAATGAAGGCATCTATATGTATTCTTTAATTTTCTTGAAATAAACACATTTTAAAATGTCAAAGGTACGGTCTAAGCATATCTAGTAGAATGACGCAACTGGTTAGATGTAAGTGTGTGAATTACTGGGTGAGTTTAAAGATGTAATACTTTGTTTGTTTGTGGGTCTGGGGAGGAAAAAATCAAAGTTTTTGAGCTATATTAACCATGCATATCTCAATTTTTCAGAGGATGGCCAGTATTTTCTAAAGGTCCTCATACCTAGTTATGCTGCTGGATCTATAATTGGGAAGGGAGGACAGACAATTGTTCAGTTGCAGAAAGAGACTGGGGCCACCATCAAGCTGTCTAAATCCAAAGATTTTTACCCAGGTAGGTGCAAAAATTAGCCAATTCTTTACGTTTTAAATCCCAAGGGATGTTTGTACATGTCAGTGTGTTTCAAATGTTGTCAACTGAGCTTCCAGTGCAGCTGGAGCCTGATTCTCAGAAAAGTATTGCAAAGTGCAACAGTGAATATAAATGTTGTGTCTGTCTCTCTTCGAACTTGGAATGGACTGGGTACTAACCACTTGAAATATGTTTAAAGATGTTTACAGTGTTTCTGAAAAAGAATATTTTCATTAACATTTTGATCGCTTTGTTGCTTTAGTTTTTTTTTAAAAAAAATAAATTCTAGCTTTA
The DNA here is from genome assembly GCA_013400115.1 of Rhinopomastus cyanomelas. Taxonomy (NCBI): domain Eukaryota; kingdom Metazoa; phylum Chordata; class Aves; order Bucerotiformes; family Rhinopomastidae; genus Rhinopomastus; species Rhinopomastus cyanomelas. The sequence continues at coordinate 49,253 of VXBP01008282.1, read as the reverse complement.
AGGAACCAACTTGACAGCTGGCGTAAAATAATTGTTCGTTTGAAGTTTCCAGACATTGTAATGACAATTAAGCTAGAATGAGTAAAAATGAGAGGCCGCCTCTATAAAGAATGGGCCATTTGCTTGAAATCCATTATGTACCTTCTTTCTGCTTCACTGCTTTGTTCACTGGCTCTGGAGTGAAGTAAAGAGGACAAGTGCTGCTCTTTAGGTATTCTTTACGTTTATCGTGATGGTGGAAGAAAATTCTATTATAAACGTGAAATACTTTGGATGAGTGATGAAATTAGTGTTTAATATCAAATGTATGAATGCACATTAAAAAGGAGTCTTTAGTATTTGCATACAACACTAATAAATACCTGATTTACTATTTCTTAAGATTTCTGATGAGGGAGTCTTACATAATGGTATACAGGATTTTAGCTTCTGCAATAAAGAAATTGCTTTTGTTTCCTAAAGATGAACAAATTAGCATTCTGTAATTGAACCTAGTTCTAGAGGACTTGTTAAGGACTGATACAAAATAGCAATGTAAGTGATGTCTTTTTGGTGTTTTGAAAAGAAACTGGTGATACAAAGTTGTTGACTGGCTCTTATTGAGGGGTTTTTCTGTTGGGAGAAAAATGGAGTTGCTTTGTATTTGTCTGGCTTAACAAGGTACCTTTGCATTCTGCAGTATAGTAAAGGCAGTTGGTATGGATGTAAACATTGGTGTCTGTAGTGTCAGGCAGAGGTGGATATTATTTTGTATAATGAAGAGGTTGTGGTCTATTCCCAGTGATCATTGTAGATGTGGAAATTGTAATGCACCTGTTGTACACCTCCTGAATTGATGTAGCTTACAATACTTAAATGTCAGAGGTTCAAGTGATGTATGCAGATTTATTATATTGAAAGAGACAGCTTATGAACTGTTGCTTGTTGTTTTGTTTATCCTTTCTTTTTTACTTTTCTTTAGAAAATTAGGAGAAAAAAATCCTTTATTTTGAAAGGTATGTTAGGGCAGAAAAAGAAGTCAATGTAAATTGTGAAAAGTCTTGAAAGAAATACAAGCATTCAAAAGAGACTGATTGCAGAATTAATAACATAATCTGGGTAAAGAGCCGCAATAGTAAATTAAATTCACTGTCAATAGATGAAAATGAAATAGATTTTCTGCATTATACATGAGGTGGTATCAGATATGCAAGGATGTTACAGAAAATTGGTGTTTATGAAGAATATTCCAAATACCAAATTACAAGCCTTTTCATTTTACTACAGTTTATTTACACTCTCTTGGAAAGGATGCTCCGAAGATTAGATCTTTTGTTCAGTGCTCTAGCGCAGTTCTTCTATATTCTGATTAAATCAGAATTACATATTTTTTTGTGTAGCAAATTGTAAAGATACCACAGTAGCAGCAGAAGAACCTTTGAAAGATAAAAATTAGGAAGACAGTGACATGAGTAAAATTGTTGGCGACATAAGCATATTCTCTCTTAAAACCAGTAGTAATAATATAAATAAGTAGGGCAGAGAGACCCAATCAGTTTCACTGAAACAGGTGCAAATGAAGTTCTACTTTGACTTCATACAGTTATTGTGTTCTATTAAAAATGATAGTTTTAAGAAAGTTGGTGACGTGCAAAAAGCATGGAGCAGGGATGAGAAATGGATTCCAGCATGGATAGCTCTCATTAGTCTTTCTGTTTGCATTTGACCACCAGCCCATGGAATTTTTGGAGGTCCTGGCATTCTCCTAGTGGCTTTTGGGCTTCTCCGGACTCTCATGCTCATAGAGTACTAGGGAATATGAACCTTGTGAAGTAGCTGTTAAAAATATATGGTTTATTTTTCTTACAAAGTTTCTTAAGCACTTACTCTGTTTTCCTATTAGAATTTACTTCATTCCTACCCCTAATGCTTATGACTATAAATGTGTTTAATGAACGTTTTGCTATAGAACAGTCAGTTGCTGAAGCTTCTGTGAAACTTTCTTGTATTTCCAAAAACTTTTAGCACACTCTAAATAAGTTGCTGTCTGGAGAGGATGCAAGTAATACAGAAGCACGTAATACAGAAGTCATGAGTAGTTCCTGTGATCTAATAGTGTTGTTCTTTTTTTTCCCCTCTGTGATATAGGACTTCAGTATGCAGACTGATTTCTGTTGGAATTATTTTTGTGCATCAAAAGGTGACATAATTACTGAAGAATTATATGGCAGCTCTAATTGCAAGAAATTGAACGAGAAAACAGCTTTGCACTGAACATTTTAGTTTGCGAAATAGGAAGCAGTATATAAATCTATTACTGTCCACTCCTGTTGTATTATTTGAGTACACAATTTACTATTCTCTTTTCAGGTTACCAGCTGACTTTTTTCTAATTGTCTGGGCTTCTGTGATTTTACTTCGGTTATTGTGCTTAGTTTATCCCTGATTCTTTTCTGTTTGGGCTCATCCCTTTAGACTAGTTGAAATAAAATTAAAATAGTAAATTATGCCCTACTTTTAAACTAATTGGTGCTGATCTTTTCTGCAGAGAAGTACAGCGTGTGTATGGACTCACAGATCCTGGTCCAAAATTTAAATACAGACTTAACAGTGCTACCTTAACATTAATGAACTTCATAAAGAAAGTGGTTGTTCTGTAGAACTATTTTAATGTATGGCTTTATTTTTAAAAATAGTTTTAAGAGTTTTCCTGTTCTACTAAGTTCTCTCATTGTCTTATCTGTTTCTCCATTCTGAATTATAGAGAGCGCTGGACTGAGAGCTACTCTGGACATATATATTTTTTTCTATTGTGAACGCTGGCGTGCCCTCTCAGTCACTTGCTTTCTCTCTCATGCAGTCTTACTCTCCCTCTCTCTGTGCCCCTGCCCCAGTCTCTCACATACACGCAGACACACGCGCACACAAAATTATGTTACATCGCATCATGTTGTTTATCTTGCAACGGGATCTTGCCTGGTCTGAACTTGGTGCTTGAGTGAATTTGAGCTCGGTCAGTGTTTTTCAATTTATTGGAATGTGAAGTCATATGTGTGCTGAAATTAGATCATATTAAGAGCAGAGATTAATAATAACATAATTAAATGGGGGTAAGATTTTACTGCTTTTAAAAATAGATTGTTGGCTAACGATTAGGTATCTGCTATTACATCTAATTGTTTGGAGGAAACAAAAGGTGGGAGTTTCCTCCCCTGCCTCATCTAGACAGTGTATGAAGTGTTCTGTGGCTATCCTGTTTTACAAGTGACTTGAATTTGAGATCTTTTGTGTTTGAGTATGAGAATATATATTTTTTTTAAACTTTGTAGCTTCATTACTTCTATCAAACTGTTAGGAAGGGGGAAGTTATACAGCTTGGTTCACCATTATGATTTGCTTTGAAATAATAAAAGAATTGTTATATTAAATCTATAACCCTTAAAAATATCCTGAAGTCTAGTAGGGAAAGGAATCCATTTTAAAATTCAACATTTTTAATAATGTTGAAGTGAAATACTGCTTTTTCAGCCATGGAAGAGGTATAACACTAGAGTCATGGAGTTAGAAGGGAGAATGGTGTTAGTTATTTGCTGACTGTTGTCATGGTTTCTTGAAGGTGATTTGTCATACATCAATAAATGCATCACGTTTTTATTCTTGATCCTTCTAGTTTTTCTAAAGTGTCAGCTAATTAGAGACTTCATGAGTATCTAAGACTTTCAGATTCTGCTGTAAACATTTATTTATATGAGTAGCTTTAGGAATAATGTGACTGAGGAAATGACTAAGTAGTGAGTAGAGATTTTGGAGGTGGAATCTACAGCTGTGTAACTTTGTAAAATAATCACTGATCTTTCTACTAGTTTGGGGAAAAAAAAAAAAAGAGGCCAAGCACCAAAACCCCCCAAGTGTTGATTGCCAGCTGTTCAGAGGGATAATTCTCAGTTGGACAGTTGTCTGTTGCTTGGTTACTGGAACAGAATGAAAAAAAAAAAAGGTTAGCTTGTTAGCCAGCAGATCCTCAGTGTTTTACATTTAAAAGGAAGCTGAAACCGACTCGGTACCTTGGTGGGTTACATGTTCCTCGTCTAACACTAGACAAACGGTGTTACCTCTCCTAACTCACTCAGTGTGTATGTGCCAGTGAGTATGTGCTGTGCAGCCCTGCCTTGGCTCGGTGCAGAGGAATTCTGAGGGGAAGATTAAGCAGAAATTTCTTCTGTGGGGGGACTTATTCATGTTAATGAGTGAATAAACTTCAACATGCAACATTACTTTGGTGTGCAAGGAAGTTCTGTGTCTTTGTCTCGTGTAAGAAAGGTTTAATGGAACTTGGGATAGATTCAGAATGGTTAGTTGAACTTCAATAAATGATGCAGGCCAACTGTATGTGCACTTGATTGGCAAAATAAAGAACACAATGAGGATGTCCTTTATCATAGGGAGATGCCAAAATGCCGTGTGTAATCATTTTCAGTGTTCTTGTGTTTGCTTATTACTATCTGATTCTGAGTAGATTAGAAACTTGTGTAGATGATGATAACAATTACAGTAGTAACTAGAAACACTATTCATAAAATTGAGATTTCAGTAAAGCAAATTATTCATCACAAATACCTATCTTCTGCAATTGTGCATTCTGGTAAACAGACCCATCCAGCCACATACCTCCCTTCCAGAACCAATTGAAATAAAAAACAAAATCCAAAAAAGCTGAAATTGCTATGCATTGAAAATGTAAATCTGTCCTCTTTCATAAAGTTTAAAATTTCCATGCAATACTTCAGTTGTATTTTTCAGGTGGAGTTTTAATGGATCTTTGAATGTAGGTCTTTGAGCTGATACTTAAAATTCATAAATAATGTCCGAATGTCTTGTTTTCCTCATCCCCCCTCATGCAGTTAAAGAAACATTTTCTCACCTTTCTTAATGGGTGCAGACTGTAACAAACTATACCTTTTCCAAATATTCTTTGGTCTTACTTGTTCTTTAATTAATTCAAGTCCTGTTGACCGTGGGATTTATTTTGTTGGTGTTCAGTTGCTTTTTGGCCAGGGGAAAGAAACCCTGGATTTAGTGAATTTGTCAGACTGGCTTTTGAAAAATGGAGCATGGAGAGATTTGGGAGGAGGGTTTGTCCCTGATTGCTGTCTCATTTCCATCTTTGGACACAGCTCTAGCGTAAAGTTCAGCAACATCTGTAACAATTTGACTGGCAAACATTGCTCTGGGACTCATCATTGCATCCTGCAGCAGGTGCAGTCAGCTTTGCAGTCCATCTTAAAAAAGAGGCTAGTTTGTTTTTTAACATTTATCAGTAGGCCAGTGGGAGTTAATGACTTAGTGAGTAGCGTGGTAGTTGTCAGTTGTCCAGTGTTGGAATGCTGCAGGTAATTGTGCTGGACTTGTGAGAGCTGTGGCAGTGTTCTTCTCACGTTGCACTGCAGCTGCTGTTGATCTTAATTAATCTGACCCTCAGAGACTGCAGTGTCATGGTATAAAACGCAATACATACTGGAAATGGAAAGGCTGGTTTTTTGACTCTTATTGACGATCATGTTTCTAGGTATGCCTTTTACTTTTCTAATTGTGTTTGACACTAGTGTAAGATTTGTAATGTACTTTGATCTAAACTGTAATAGGTTATTCCTGTTTATCAAATATATCGGTGGAGTAAAGTGGCAGATAAACATGTTTTTGAAATATCACCATTATAATGGATTTGGCAAAAATATTACTGCTTATTCTGACAGCAAATACAATTATGTGTAAATGAAAAGTTGCATCGTTCATGTCTGGTATGAATTTATGGTGTACTGTAAGGTGCTCAGCAGTGGGGTAGGCTTGGTGCTCCTACTAGCTAGCTCAGTGTTGTGTTTCTTTTGAGGATTTCTAGTAACGTGAAAACATATAGAATTGGAATTTGGCAGTTGGAATAAATGAGTGTGCTGTGCATGTGCAAGACTATTAATTTGCTGTAGTTACACTACTATCTGGCTGCATGACACAGCCTTAGGAAACTATCAGGTTCCCCTCATTCACCATGGCATTCAGGGCCATTCTGACTTTCCATCCACCAAAAGAAACATCAAATCAGATGTTAGCTTAGAGGCCTTTTGAATGTGGGATTACAGACTCATAAAGTTCTCTTCCATCTTATTTTGCTGTGGATTTCAGGGGCATGTGCATCTCAGTTTGTGGTTATTCACAGCATCTTAAGGAATAACTACACTTCTGTGTTTTTAATTTAAAATGCGAGCAGGGTATTGTTTTAAATGTCCCCTATATTTAACATACATATTTAATATCTGAATACATAATAAAAAGATGAATATCTAAGTTTTAAACACACACACACACCCCATTAGCTTGTTTTCACCTGATTGGGGTTTACTTAATATTAACATGCTGTTCTAGAGCCAAGCATTAAAATTTGTTTGGAAGTACTTAACTGGTCTGATTGAAAAGTCAGGTTAAGGCAGTATTTGGAAGCCCTTCTATGAAAGGGAGCTCCCACCTGTACAATGCTAACATGACAGTGTAACTTTTGAATACGAATTTATCACTCTTTGCTTGAGCTAGATATGAGCAATGCTATTGTGGGTTGCTCTTCTTGATTTATGAGTTGCAATAAATTTTGTGTAAGGTTTAATCGTTCTGCATAATTGATGGACAAAATGAAGCATCTCTCATGAAAGGCCGGAGAACACAGGTTGATGTATGAAGTAGCTGATGTAAATAACTAACTGTGTTATGTGACCAGAGAGTGCTTGAAGGGATAGTCTATAAAGGACCGGTTTTAAAGTTGGTGATATGAATGATCTGGGGTCAGATCCTTTGTAAGGGAGGACAGGATATGCTTGTCAACTTCTGTATTTGAAAGTGATGGTTTAACGTTAGCATTTGTTGGATATTAGGAAGCATGACTCTCAGACAAAGTTTCATATTTGCCTGGTCTTGTAGGTTTTGATTGTGGAAAGACTAAACATCTGTTTTTCATCATTGATCTCTCACTGCATCCTGCAGGGCCTGTCATCTCAGCATTGACAGGATCAGATGAAAAATACAATCGATGTGTTGACATTTTTTTGAGAATCACTCAGGTAAGATTACTTGTTATACAGAACTACAGTGAAATTCATGGCTGCTGCTAATGTTTCACCGGTTGGAGCCTTTGCATTCTCAATCATTAATTAAATTAGATACTGAGGTTCTCTGCATGTTCCCTTGTTTCTATTTTAAAAGCACTTTTTGTGCCTTGCTCAGTGCCATTTAACTCTCTTGTAATTTCCCACATAAAGAGCTTCACACATTTGTACTATTTCCCCCCACTTCATAGAGTGGCACCTGTTTGCTTGATTCAAGAACCATAGCGCACACCTTCAAACTTCTTGGAAGATTTGTATGTACATGTATTTCATTTTCAAGTAGTGACCTTAGCTCTTTTTAGATTCTTCATTGGCAATATAGAGAAGAAAATTCTATGTAGAGAACCAGATAGTCAGAGAGGCAGCAGCAATTTATCATCTTCCTAGCGTGTTCTAAACTCTGACTTTCAAACTGTACATGACAAATTACTAATATTTAACTGGAACTACAACTGCAGACTCTTTGTTTTTATAACACAAATTATTGAAAATATTTATATGAAGTCATGCACTGGAAAAGTAGGAGATGGCATGTGTCCATTCAGTTGGCTTCTTTGAGCACCCAGTGTGATTATGGAATATAAAATATATCAGTGTTCCTAAAGAGTTGAGGGAGGTATCATGGCAATTGTTGGAAGGGGTAGGCAAGACTAGTTGGGCCACATGATAAGTTAGAGCTTGCTCTAGCTGAGATTCACATTTTGTCCCCATCTGTAATTGGCACTAGGAATTGCCACAGCATAGTTAGGAGTGTACAGTAGTAGTAGTAGCATCAATTCAGGTGCTGCACCAGATACTATTTTGCTAGCAGTACTGAGCTGGAGTTACAGAATATTAATATTTTATTGTAATCTGGCAGCTACCAGTAGTTTTCCTAAGGAACACACACAAAGGAAAAAAAGCAGTTTAAAAAAAAAAAAAAGGAAGATAGGTGGCTTTTTAGCAGTTCATTGACCTGGAGTTGAAGAAAACTTCTGTGGAACAAGAGAGGCTCTTCCAGCATTCTGTCTGTGCTGATTTTCAAAGGTTTGCAATGAAATGCTGCTACTGGATGCCTTAAAGCTTTATAAAAATGGTTTGTTGCAATGAGAAATTTTAGACAGAACATGTATGGAGTTTGTTTTCTGTCTTGCATGTGTGTGCACACTTCATTCTTTGTATGTCTTCTACTTACTGTATTAGATGAACACTTGGCAACTCTGTCAATTCAAAGTGAAAATTGGATTCCCCAGGAGCTACTTACAATTGTAGCACTTCCTAAGTTCCAACTCTTTTACTGTTTTGTGCAGCATACCTACAGTCTGCCAGTTTTTGTTGAGAATACTTTTCTTTGAGCACCATGCATTTTCTAGCATAGTA
>VXBP01008282.1:7928-40697 GCA_013400115.1 Rhinopomastus cyanomelas | reverse complement strand
ATATAATTTCTTTGTAGGTTTGTTTAGGTTGATAATGCCAAGTGCTCATCTAGTATTTGCACTGCTTTTAACAATAATTAAGTATGTACTTTATAATTTTAGAATCTCCCTAGTTCTGTATGGATTTACTTCTATGACTAGCTGTTCCAGTATGTGCCAACATGATACATGAAATGATTAAATTATTTTTTATTATTTTTCTGACTAATTGATCCCATATAACCCAGAAAAATCTGTGGGAACATTCTGGGGAATGAGCAGGTATATTCTTAGAACTGGACAGGAAACAGCCTCTGTAAAAAGCAAGTTACCACTAGCTTTTACTTGAATGCATCATGAGTTCTTTCACTGAATAGCTAGCATTTTGAAGGAGGAAACAAAGGGTTTGTCAGGTAGCCAGTCTACCTTAGTTAATGAGGTTATTAAAAGCAGTATTTTTAAGTGCATGTAGAAATCCACATATGATTCCTAGACTTAGAGCTTTAGTCTTACATGTTCTTGATAAGAAAAATCAATGAAATGGGCAGATATATTTCTCCTTTTGAAAAGAAAAGTCATTGGTTTATGCAAGTGTTTTATAACTCTGTAGTTTTAAAAACTCCTCAATCATAGAGTGGTAGCAAGGTCAGTTGAATTAAACAACAATATTAATAATGAAATAATATATTTATACCTAATTAATTTTCATTTTTGTTTCAGTTTTTAAATGATACTCTGATTAGTAACTAATCATTTTCTTGCTTCTATTATATCTTTTCCAATGGCTTAAGTTTTTTATAGTACTTACCATTTGAAAGTATGTGTGTTTTGGTGCTCAGAAGTAGTTCCAGTTCTGTCCTTCACGCTTCATTAGTTTAGCACTTTCTGATTTGGAGGGTGCAGACATGAGAAGGGCACAAAATTTAGTGATTGTAAAATAAGTACAATGGGATTGCAAAATAGTGACAGTAAAATAGGTACCTTGAGTTTTTCCTTCACCAACAACATGGGTATATGCTCAGAATGATGAAAAATAAAGTAATTACTTATCCACTTAGTCTTTTTTGGTGGAGTGTGATATCAGTGTTGGTTAGTCCAGAAACTAGTTCAGTTTAATTTGGTGTAATATTCTTTTTGTGTGCTTTCTTCTGTAAAGTTGTCTCTGCTTATATATTTTGGCAGCTTTGTATTGGCTGTCTAGAGAGCATTGATTTTCTTTTTTTTTTGGTTATTGTTTTCATTATTTATTATTCATTATTTTATTGTTAAGTATTTGGCTTGTTACTAGAATGACAAGTTCTGATTTGGGTTCTTGTTTCTTCCAATACAAACTTTCACAAGTGATCACAACAATCTACTAAGGGTTGCAGCATTTCAACTGAAATTGAAATTCAATGGCCTTTTCCTAAAGATTAGGCATATACTGTAAGGAGGCCCTAAGGTAATGAGGGGAATTGTGCTTCTGTAAGATCTTACTGTGTAGGTGGGCAGAATACGTGATCACAGCGCTCTGAGTAGTTGGAAGCATGAAGGTGTCTTAATTTAGGTGGTTTGACCCTGTCAAAGATTCTGTGAAGACAGAAACTAAGACATCTTGCTGGGGTTTTGGTGCAAGTTAGTGCATATATCTATCTATCTATCTATCTATCTTAGTAGCACTGGTATGGTGTGATGAGGTTTTCATATCGTACATTGTGTGTACTTGGGAGGAGCAGATGTGCTGATTGATGATGTCTATCTGATGCTCAAGTTAAGTATGCCTAAAAGTATTTCAGGAACTATTGTAAATGTCATATTTGTAGTACAACACACTTCAGGAGGTCTAGAAAGAGCAACAGTTGTTGTTACTAGCTATCTGCTGAATTGTAATGCAGTTTATTGGCAAACCAAGTGAGAATGATGGCATGTTTTACACAACATGATTCCAGTTTATAAAGAAACAGATGCGTGAACTGTAGTGCAGATTCAGATCCATTCTGGGGTCTTCATAGGTAAGTTTCTACCTTATGACATGTAAGTAGACTGTATCTCCCCATCTTGAATCATATTTAAATAGGCTTTAAATAGGCTCTGTGGTGTTCATCTCTTAAGAGTGCAGCAGTTTTCTCCTAGCATTTAAATGCTGGATTCCAAAGGGATAATCACGTCCCAAATTTCTTTCTTCCTTACCTACAGCAAAAGATGCTTTTCATGTTGGAGATATCTGTATAGATGTTCCTTCTGGGTTAGAAGAGCTTATTTGGTGTAATCTGCTTCAAGGTGTGCAATGTCCCCTACATGTGCCCCTTTCAATGGGAAACTTGAAGAATCTTTCTGGGTGTGCTGTACTAAAAACGCTGAAAGACATCTATTCCAAAACAAAAAGCATATGCTGCTTATGTGTGAAAAAGCCAGGGATTCAGTCTCAGCAAGTTATTTAAGTCTTAGCCTTAGTTTTAGCCTTCAAATTATTTTTTTAGAATTCAAAGTTTTCCCTCTACAGCCTATAAATTCTTAATCTTAGAGGAGTAGCTCATCATGTTCAGAGCACAGGAAAACTTGTAGTTTATTTCATAAGCAGTTTAACATGCATCTTCTTTTTAACTTCCACTTTTATCATTGATGTTCACAAAGGAAATTCTACCAGTACAATATAGCCATCAGTCTGATGAATTAAGATTTTGTGGTAAATAAAACTTCCCATTTTTAGATAGGATGAAGACTTTTTGGAATTCATCAAAATCTGATGAATAGTTTTGCATTCATTGTATTGCTTGATGAGGTATTTCAAGGAAGTTGGGCCTTTTTAAAGTTGTGCAGTCTTAATATATGCAGGTTAGTACATGGGCATACAGTCCTTCCATCTTTCCAGTGCTAACATTCTACTACTTTCAGCACGAAGCATCACAAGTTCTTGTCTTAGCTTAATGGCTGAAAATGCAAATTTCTTTCCTGTTTGGCCCATTGCCTCCTAGGAAAGCTTTTGGAGAAAATCCTAGGAAGGCAGGAAAATCACCAGCAGTTTCTGTATATAAACATGAAATTCAGGTAAGTATTGGATCTACACAAAGTAGAGTATGTATCTGGTCTACATGATCCATACTGATGTGTTTTCACAGAGGAACAGATGAACAGTGTATACAAAAAATTTCAAACTACTCCAGTTAAGGCCTTTTGAGAAAAGACTTCTTTGTGTTATAGGGTTTTCCTTTTTCTAACAAAGGAATTTTTTTTTTTTCTTTCCTGGTGCTTGCCTATCGTTAACATTTACTGCTGACTTTTCCTCTGAGGAGGGATGTGTTCTCACCATTTTCTAGCCTTGCAAACAATTGTAATTGAACTTTTCTCAGCTGGATAGAGCTGTTTGAATCTATTTGGAGATGTCTTTCTTTCTACATTCGATTTTATAGTCAAGTAAATGAAGAACACAGGAATAATGCATGTGCTTGCTTGGGTGATGGTCATGTAGGATGTCTTTTCACTTATAAATAGATGCCCTGCCCTAGGTGATCATGCTTTTGGTGAGGACCTTGGGATAGGTGATTCTGTTTATCAAAAGTTGGTATACATAATACAGATTATCAGTATGAACTTACTAAATATATGCGTTCTGCCCTTTTGGAATAAGAGCTTTACAGTTCTTTAGTTTATGTTCTATTTGCAAGAATCACATTGTTTTTTAAGTATTTTCCAATTATCAAGATGATGATGCAATCAAGTGCTAATGCCAAAGGCAGGACAAATGAAAAAAGTGTTTGTAATAAATAATCTTTCATAATTGTCTTGTTCTTTGACTTATCAGAAAATCTAGCTCAATTTTTAAGCCATTAAAAGAATAAATCTGTGTCTTTATACACAGACTGGCTTTTTTGTATATAATACATTTAATGCAATTCTGTTCAGTAATTCCATGTAGGAAAACACTGGCTTCACGCTAATGTATGCCAGTCTCATTAAAAGGTCCCTTTTATATAAGTGTTAGATGTAACTCAGATTGAGTCACAAATCTGCTTCATACAAAACATTTTTTACACTGTTTCATTTGCAAATAATTGCTGTTGTTACAACCGTAAAATTTTGTTCTTTTGTTCCAACACACTTTTTGTTTTGAAAGGTGGAAATCAAAATCTACCAAGAAATATGGAACTGACTGAATTATAAAGAATTTTCCAGATTATTTGTGTGAGAGATTCCATAGTTAGAATTCTAATCTACAATGTTAAAAGACACTTAATTTTCTAAAAATTAATCTAAGGCATTGGCATCTTGACTTAATGTACTAATTATTAAGTCAAATTGTCCTATTTGCTTATTATTACATAAAATGTCTCGACTCATTTTGTAGAAGGATTTTTTTTTTGGAATTTTTATCATGGAGGAGACTGCTTTTCAGTATACTTTTGGGTTTTTCTGTATTTTGGAGAACCCAATTATTTATGGAAGATTGTATGCTTTGAAAAAGCTTTACCTATTTATTTTTATTGAAAACTAAGATCTAAACAAGAACAAAAAGGTCTTTAAATTCTAATGCCTTTCAAATTACTCTAGCAAGTATTAAATGGTATTATTTTGCATGTTGTTAATTTCAAACCTGATAGACATCTTCTGTAAAGGTAATTATAGGTTCAAGGACTTCATGCTCATTTAAAAACGAACAGGGAAAAAGTTAGGGAGGCATTTCCTGAACCCTTCCGTGTTCATATTTATGATGTAATCTGTGTTTTTATAATTGAACATACTGCCCTACTCCATACTGATACTGCCTGCTTCTATGGAAATAAGTTACCAAATATGTGACCTAAAATTTGTGAAAACTGAGGGAGACAGTGGAAAATGCAGTTGAGGACTGAGTATCAAATCCTTACCTTTAGTTTGTACTCTGGAACAAGAAGCAAAGTTGTTTGGAATGGCTACTATGTAGTTATTTGGCTACTAAAGTGGTAACTGTTTGCATCCTCATATATTTAGATATTATTGCATAAAAATACACATCGCTGAGTTGCAAAAAGAGTGATTAAGATTATGTAATGTTTCATGGTAGCTATGTGAGAGCTCTCTGCTTATTTATGCAAAGAAACATTAACAAAGAAATCCCTCTGAACAGCTGAAGCGACACAAGCACCAGCTGGGGAATCTGAAATAAAATATTTTATGGCATGATTTATGTTGGGCTGCAATTAGAATGTATGATTCTGCAATAGTGATTGTTCAGAGTGAGGTCAAATCACACATGAAAAAGAGGCACAAAAGAGGTCTGTCTTCAATGCAACTGGTGTCTGCACACGTGCTATTTCACAGTATTTTGTAATCACATGCAGAACTGAGAATGACAAACTTGATTGTTGTGTTTGTCCATTGTCAGTTAAGACAGTATGTCAGTAGGTGAATTAAAGAATTTAAAGAAAAATGGTCAATACTCATCATTGAGAAACTAGTTGTAACTATTAAAATTCATTTTGTGCCTTAACGTTTTCCTAATGAGAAAGTGAAAAGCTTTACTAAAACATTTACTAAAACAGAATTATTCTGAATTGTTCCTCCTTTTTACATGTATCATGATGCAATTTAAAGACACAGTATTGACCTGCTGGTATAAAAGATAGCATTTTCTGTTTTCAGATAAAACAGTGCATTTTGACACATTGTTTAAAAACTAGAACAGCTCTGCATATGAAAACACAAACTGTGATAATTAGATAGATGTGCCATATGTGGTAGTTTAAATTGGCATATATCTCAAATGGCATGTTTAATGTACCGAGGTACTGGAATTAGTAATTTTACAGCTGAAAGCTGTTAATTCTGTTACACCAACTCCTCATGAACCTCTAGGTAATGACAGCAGACTTTTTTCTTTGCTGTAAATTACCAGAAGCAAGGTTTTACATAGTTCTAAGCTGCTGTATTTTCAGTAGACTATTTGACCAGTGTGGGTTCTCCATGTTGTCTTAAAAGTTTCTAACAACTTCAAAATTTTAAGACTTTAAAAAATGCTGATACAGTTAGTATTCATGGATTTGCAGAATGCTTGCTCTAATCAAACATCTATAATTAGGAAAGAAGAAAGGTCTTTTTTCCATGTAGCCTAGTTTTTCTCAGAATTTCCTCTGCTTTTTAAGTTAAGGCAAAAAAAAAGTAAAGACTACTCACAGGACAACCCGTAACAGTTGTCAAATTCATCACACCTGGCCTTTCCACACTGAGTAGCTGGGTAGAAATCACTGGTCACATACAACAGAAATGGCAAGTGGGGAGAGCAAGACTTCTGTGTATGACTGGGATGGAGTCAAATATATTTTCATAGCAGCTTGTGTAGTGCTAAGTTTTAGATTTGTGACGGAAGAAGTTTTGACAACACAGTCATGTTTTATTGGTTGCCGAACACTGGGCGCACAGTAGCAAAACCTTCTCTGTTCCTGACTGCCTATGCTCCCTATCCTTCCAGTGAGTGTGCACAAGAATTAGAGAGGGGACACAACCTTAACTAGGTAAAACTGGTCCTTCCCGTGTAACGTCATCCTAGCAATAAGGGGAGGGTTTTTAGGTGGTCTTCTGCTCAGAGAATATCTGAGCGGTAGTCTTATCTATGGGTGAATGGTTGCCTATCACTCACTATTTCTTTTCTTCCTCTTTTCCTTCACTTACTAAACTATTTTATCTTTAGACACTGTTTTTCTTGTTTCTTCTCTCCTATTTTCATCCTCTATGCTGCTGTGAGAGGGAAAGGACTGAGCAAGAAAGTAGCTTTGTAGGTTTAGCAGGGTGAGCCCACTACAGGGATTACTAACCTTTTTGTGTCGTGTAAACATCTTCCCTTTCTAAAAACTTGAGAATGAGGGAATGCAAAGCTTCACTCTGTTTAGTCATGATCTACTGGCAAACACTGCTAACAGTTACATAAATAATAGAATTCACACGTCTGGATGCTGATTAGGTCCTAATCCATATTCCTTTGCTTTGGTCATTCTTGGTGTGCTTCTAGGTTGAGTGTTCAAAAGGAACACAGTACAGAAGGCAACTGAGAGTTTGTCAGGAAGCTACATAAGCAAATTATTTGAAAATTATTGTGGAAACAACGTCATGGATTAGGGATTCCAGTTCTCTACTGCCCTTCCAGACAAACCCACGAAATCTCATAACTATAGCCCTTCTAAGGCCTTCCACCTGCCTCAAAATTGAGGTGATGCTGCCAGTTCCAAGGTCCTCCACAAGAGATACATACAAAGGAAGCAATTTTACTCACTGAAGAGATGTGCTAAATGAAGTGGGTTGAGGATTACAAAGGGAAATGGTACCCTATGAGTTTTGTGCCTATTTATAGAGGCTATTCAGACAAGCTGGTGGAAATGTAAAACTTTTAAAGCTAAGGGGCCACTTCTTTTTCCTTCTTAAGATAAATGCAATTTAGTTAATAAAAACTATTAATAGTGCATCCTACGTCATACAATCATACTCTTGGGTCATTAAGTCCAATTCCATCGTATTGCAGGTACCATAATTCATAACCCCAGTCTATGGAAGTGCTTTTTAAGACAAAAAGTAGCTTCTGAAATTGTATGATTACATTAGCACTGGTATTTGCTGCTAATTCGGTAGCCTTTATTCATAGATTCATAGACTAAGAATCATCAGGGATTGGAAGGGACTTTGAAAGATCATCCAGTCTAATCCCCCTGCCAGAGCAGGCTCACCTCACTGGAGAAGCCATGGAATCAGAATCATTCCTTTAACGAAAGAAATAGCACTAAACTTTTTAGCTTTAGTTCTAGTTTAGGAGTCAAGTGACTCCAAGCATGGTGACACATGAATGTCTGATCCAGTTCATAAATTAATAATGTGTTAGATGAAAATTAGTTTGGGTGGTGACATGGCATTCTAGACAGATCACTACTACCTTTTAAACCAACCTTACTTTCTGCTAATTTGCATGAGGTTGTGGTTATATATTCATTCATGTTCTGTACAATCCTCAGCCATTTCCAGCTGGATTCCCTTCTATGTTTGGTGGGGTTTTTGGTTTTCTTTGTAATTTAAAACACTACCAATTGTGTCTGCCCTCCTCAAGCCTAAACTGGAAGAATGAAATTTTAAAGTCAAGTATGTGATAGCCTTCAGATATTTAATTTCCTGTAGTTAATTGTATCTCTGTTGTACATGGAAAGGCTGTGGAAACTGGGATATAATCTTGTAACTAGATGCTAAGACAGTTGAGTTATGTGTGAACAAGTCAGTGAGGAGGAGTGTTTGAAGAACTTGTATTGTTCAGTCTTTTTACCATCATTGATTGCAGCTATTCTGTAACTGCCTGGCTTTTAGGGTATGTATTGCTACTGCTTTGGCAACGTGGATGAAGGGGTTAAGTTTTATCAGTCATTTAGCACAAAAAATTCTCCTTGATTTGAAAACACTCCCTTCATATGAAATAGCTGCTACTCCACCTCAGTGAGCTTTAAGATCAAGCTTAAAGCATTAACCATAGTATTTGTATAATGGAACAGAACTTTTCTAATGGGAAGGCTGCTGCATGTGTGTGAAAATGTAATCATTAGGTACTTTCAAGAGACACTTGCCTACATATGCGTGATGTGGGCTATGATGTGTTCATCGTACCCTTTGCTCTCGAGTTTTTATGATACTCTTGTAATTTTGATACCCTTTACCTTTTTTCTCCTATTTGCAATGGTTATGTTTTCAGTATGGCCAACTCTGAAGTTCACAGCATTTGCCTGAATTACAGACTGATGATGATTTCTAGAAAAGGGACAAGAAAATGGTTTAAAATATAATTCCAGCAATGGTCAGGCATTTTGTCTCTAAACTCATTGGCCAAACACTGCCTCTTGTAGAAATGCACAACAAAAGTCTGTCCTTCTTCAACCCAAGAAATTTACATCCCAAGATACTGTTTAGGAAGTGAGAAGAGTTTTAGAATTAGCTTCATGTAGGAATGTGATGTGTATATTTTACATACACACCACATACATGTTAGTATGATGTTGGATTAAAATGTATAAATGGATGTGGTTATGGGAATACTTCTCTAATTTAAAGCTTATTAAATTGTTTTGATACATTTTGTAATGAATATTTTTGTCTCAGGCTAAATAAGAAGTTAGAGTAGTGGCTTTATCCTTTTTACAGCACCTACAGGGGTACTAAAAAGTTTGCAATTGCAATGTATATGAACAGCAGATGTGTTTGTACATTTGTTATTTTTAGTTTTGACTCAACAGTCAGGATAAGTAATTGCTAAAATGGTGACAAATGTGAAAGCTTCTTAAATAGTTGTTGAAAAAAGGTTAGGTTTTGGTATGTGTTGATGTGGAGAAGGGCTACCTTTAAATATTATAACTGAAAGTGGAATCAGGCTTTTTCTTTACAAGTTTTCCTAGAAATGTTACCAAAACATTACTGTATTTATCCATTCTTTTAGCCATTCTTTTTTTCTTCATCATTCCATAGTATAATGCAACAAGAAACATTTTACTTTCTAGACTAAAGCTACTGGTGCAAGTTAAAGACTTTATTCCACTGAAAGCAATGTGCATCATATGCTTTCGTTTTCCAGTGTGTGCTTCTCTGTGTATTTGTTCAGTGGTCTGGTTATTTCCTATGCAAGTGCTAAATAGAATTGAATTTTTAAAAGTAAGCTCATGCCCACTTGTATCCTGAAATAAGCTGTGGTACGTTTTGGAGCTGCTATAATAACTTTGTTATGCTTTTCTCTTACCTTCACCCTGCCCTCCTGCTGGGTTTGAAGGACTGTTGAGTTGTCTTTGACAAAAGCAGATGCAATTGCAATCAAAGAGTGGTTCTGAACTTAGAATGGAAGCAATTCCTTAAGTGAAGTGCACGTTTCATGTGGTCTGTCATGAAAAGCTCTTATTTATGAGTAGGTTATACAAATAAAGAAAAAAGCTTGCATAATATAGGTCAAAACATGAAGTTACAGTTAACCTAGGCCATGAGTATTAAGTAAACGAGGAATTACACAGTTCAAATCTGCTTCTTGGAGGATCAGTAAGAGAAAAAGTTGGCAAATGCAGTGGATTAGTTTCATTCCAAGATTATACGTTACCTTTGGCTATTACTAATGCTGGCTCAGAAACAACAGAGGGACAGTGCACACAGGAAAATGGCCTTCTGAAAGTTAAAGCAAAATTGATGTACAGAAATGTATATCAAATTTGCATGGTTTTGAGTATAAAACTACTTGCATGAAAATATCACTGGAACAGGTTGCCTAGAGAGGTTGTTGAGGCCGCCATCCCTCAAGACATTCAAGGTCAGGCTTGATGGGGCTCTGGGCAATCTTGTCTTGTGAGTGATGTCCCTGCTTGTTGCAGAGGGGGCTGGACTAGATGACCTTTGCAGGTCCCTTCCAATCCTATGACTCTATGGTTCTGTAACTTCATTCCTAGTTAGAACTGGCGCACACTGACTTAATTGTTCCAAGTATCTTCTTCATATCCCATGCTGCAGGAAGGAATAGCTTTTGTCCATGGTACTGAGGTGCTTACATCAAGATGCTTATGCTGCTGTGACAATATTGTATTTGCTTTCTATTACTTTACTCTGTTACTAGTTCATGATCCAGCTTTGAGATCAGTGGTAAAAGCTGATGCTTTCTTCCATTTTTTAGAACGCGGTAGATTTGAACAGTTCCAAATTAAACTTTGCTGTCGTAATCACGGTGTTGGTAACTTTAGCAAATTTTTCAAACATTACTAGTGAAAATTTGATGGGAATAAATCCAAGATATTAGCTACAAGGATTTTTGTGTTCCTGTGCAGGAACATTTATTGGTACCTACTACTTACCTGTTACTTGTTTAATATTCTGTATTTTAATTTGCATAATGATGTAAATCAATGAAAAAGGACACTTCCTAAATCTACCTGCATTTTGAGTAATACTTGGAAATTATTAGGTCTGACCCCTCTATACTGTGTAATATGAGAAGTTTAGCTAATATAGTTTAAAGTAACTGAGAAAAGTAATAGTTGGACATTCCTGGTAAATACTTTAGCAAGTTTTCTGTTGTAAGTATGGCAAGATTGAGACTAAATGTCTAGTAGCTCATGCTGTTCTAAGTGAGGTAGCACCAAATCTTAATTATGGTATCTGTTGAGGCTTCTTATGGTCATTATCACTGATGGTATTAGTGGCAGTAAGAGGTATTGGTTAATGACTTGGATGAGAGATTAGACTGTGCTATCAGCAAGTCTGTTGATGACGCAAAGCTGGGATGAGTGGCCGACAACACCCCAGCAGGCTGTGCTGCTAGTCAGTGGGACCTGGACAGGCTGGACACCTGGGTGGAGGGAAATTTAATGAACTGTAACAAGGGCAGGTGCAGAGTCTTGCATCTGGGCAAGAGCAACCCCTGGTACCAGTATAGATTGGGGACTGACCTGTGGGAGAGCAGTGTAGGAGAAAGGGACTTGGGGGTCCTGGTGGCCAGCAGGTTGACTATGAGCCAGCAATGTGCTCTTGTGGCCAAAATGGCCAATGGCATCCTGTGGTGGATCAGAATGAAGGTGGTTAGCAGATCAATAGAGGTTCTTCTACCCCTCTACTCTGCCCTGGTGAGACCACATCTGGAATATTGTGTCCAGTGCTGGGCCCCTCAGTTCAAGAAGGGTGCAGAACTGCCAGAAAGACTCCAGCGCAGAGCCACAAAGATGATGGAGTGGAACACTTCCTTGATGAGGGAGGGCTGAGAGAGCTGGGTCTCTTGAGCTTGGAAGAACAGAGACTGAGAGGTGACCTCATTAATGTGTACAAATATGTGAAAGGTGGGTGTCAGGAGGATGGAGCCAGGCTCTGCTCAGTGTCATCCAGCAACAAGACAAGGGGCAGTAGGTGTAAGCTGGAACATAGGAGGTTCCATATCAATATGAGAAGGAACTTCTTCATGATGAGGGTGACGGAGCCCTGGAAGGTGCTGCCCAGGGAGGTTGTGGAGTCTCCTTCTCTGGAGACATTTAAAACTCACCTGGTCATGCTCCTGTGCAACTTCATCTATGTGATACTGCTGTGGTGAGAGGATTGGAGTAGATGATCTTTCGAGGTCTTTTCCAATCCATGATGTTCTGTGATTCTGTGAGTCATGTCTCACTCATACATTACATCCATATTGCTCACTTCAGATATTTTGATGTATGCCTTGTGAGTAAAAAAAGATTAGTGAAAATATACAAGAGTGTTTTCTACATTTATTTAGATGTAAATTCATATGTAAGTATGTCAGTCTGTTCTGTCTTCGTAAGTCTCTGCAAAAAAGAAAGAAGATAGGCTTATGGCATGTTTAGAAAGTGAATTTGTCAAGAATATAATTGCTAGAGAGACTTGGTCTAGGTGATCCTGCTGTGGCAGGGGGACTGGACTGGATGATCGTTCGAGGTCCCTTCCAATCCCTAATGATTCTATGAAAATGCAATGGTTGTCTTGAAAATGGGAGAGTCATCATAAAGCTAACAAAATTCTTAGGTAGCTGTTGAAGGACATAAGCAAAACCTGATTTTGTAAGACTCAAAGGAATTGATGATATAGTACACCCATCTTAGCTATGCTGTAAAATGCTGGAGGTATGTTGAATTTTCTTTATTGTTTATGGATTGGGGGTTTTGATTTTAAGTAAATGGGGGTGCTGCATTTGAAATGTTTGCACTTTATCCTTTGTGTCACAGGCAAAGCACCCGAGTTACTTTCTGATATGTCTTACGGATTAAAAGTTATTTCTTTTTAAAAGTGTTTTATGTAAGGTGTAAAATTCTGTGAGGAGTGGCTAGGCTGTTATAGCAGTCTGCTTTTTTTAAGAGGGTTTTTTTTTTGTCTGTTTGTTTTAGAGGGATGCTGGTGCTTTCTGTTCCCTGTAAAATAAATTATTCTGCTACAACTGATTAAAGCCAAAAAATTTGCAAACATTCAGATCTTGCAGCTCTGGAAAATCCCAGGCACTTTTAATTTTGTGTTTATGAAATGGATCTCCTGAACAAGCTGTGAACATCTGTACAATAAAATAAAAGCAATTCAACAACTAATTAGCTAAACTAAACTCAACTAGATTCCTTGCTGCCAACATTTCTCACTTAAATGAAAAAAAGTTGAAATGAACTCACTGCATGGGCATATTAACAAGAGTGTTCTAGCCTGCTGTAGAGACTGTAGTCTCCTGCTTCTTAATATAGCTTTGTGTTAATGTAAACTCACCAGAAGTCCATTGTTTCTGTTGATGATTGGGAGTTATTCATTAATTTGTGTTGGCCAAATAAAAAAGTTAGAAATTACTCTTCCAGACAATGGTTAGTTAGCTTAAGTGTGAGATTGGAAATTAGGTATTTTTAAAAATAAAGCACAAATTGGGAGCCTTTCCCTCCTTACTGGGTATTTATTGCAGACTCCAGCGAGTTACTATTGTGTAATGTGTTTTAAAAGGCAATAAGTATATTTAGGGCAGTGGGGGCATTTCTTGGCTTCCAGCTTTCCTTCTTTCCATCCACTTTCACTTTCTGTTTGGAAGAAAACCTGTATGTGGCTGAGATGAAACCATGTTACAAAAAAGTTTATCATGGAGATGGCTGTAACAGGAAGAGAGTAGCTGTAAGCAGAGTGCATCTGCCATGTGCGATCTGAACTGCTAAACACCGGGAAGATACATGGAGGAAAGATTGTTCTGTAATGACTTTGGGTTTATTTCTCATTTCACCACAGCATGTTTGATTCAGTGTGGTGCTTTTTACGTGCTTAATTTCAATACAAACATTTCAGACAGGAGCATTGGAAATGCGAATATGTGTCGAGACGAGTGTACTTGTGGTGGTCTGATTATAGAATCATAGTAGTTTGGGTTGGAAAAGACCCTTGAGATCTTAGGATCTAATGATGGCTGAAGATACTTTATATATTTTAATGGACAGTTGTTAATGAAACACATGGTTAACTGACCATTTGTTTAATATCTGTCTTCTTGGATGTAAAAGAGTTAGTTTTGGGCATCTCAGTACAAGGGAGACATCGAGGTGCTGGAGTGACTGCAGAGGAGGGCAACAAAGCCGGTGAAGGGCCTGGAGAATAAATCTGATGAGGAGACATTGAGAGAGGTGGGGCTGTTTAGTTTGAGGAACAGCAGGCTTAAGAGAGACTTCATCACTCTCTTCAACTATCTGAAAGGACATTGTAGAGATGTTGGCAGTGGTTTCTTCTGATAGGTAATTAGTGACAGAACCAGAGGGAATGGTTTCAAGCTTCAACAAGGTAGGTCTAGATTAGACATCAGGCAAAAATTCTTTACATAGAGAGTGGTCAGGCACTGGACTGGGCTGCCAAGAATGCTGGTTGAGTCACCATCCCTAGATGAGTTTAAAAGATGCTTAGATGTGATTTTGGGGGATATGGCTTAAGGGTGAACTTGTAGAGTAGGTTTGATGGTTGGACTTGATGATCCCAAAAGACTTTTCCAAGCTGAATGATTCTGTGATTCTGAGTTTGAAGTAAAGATTTCTAGTAGACTGGAAGTGGCAAATTTATTGTTGACTTTTCTTTCAAGCACATGCATGCAGCATCTTTTGGTTTCAACTCTGACCTTGATTAAAAAGGAGAGTACTTGCTCCTGCTTTGCTGGTGGACTCATCCAAAAATGTTTTAAATCAACATAGACTTGTGCATGTTACTTGATGGGAATATCACAATTTCTTTTGTGCTTTCCTTTCTAGATTTTGCTGCTTGAGAATTTTAGTCTAAATCTCAGCTTCATGGTGGTTTTGTTTGAGATCTTATGCTTATATATGTTGTTTGAACTCAACAGCACACTCTTCTTTGGTGTCTAAAGCATTGAACACCTGCTGGACTTCCAATTTTGTACCTTTGTGAAATATCAGAGCTGGAATCTTGTTCATTTGCTTGTAGCTCGTGTTGTAGGCTGTGGTTAAAAACATGTGTACAAATGGAATGAAGATAAAGTCACCTTTTAATGAAAATGAAAGAATATGTAGTATTTTGATAATCAAAGCATGATTTAAGTGTATGTACACATGCACATATTTATCTATATTTGTATCTTTAAAAAATATCCATATGTTCAGAAATACCTAGTAACTAGAAGACCATTTTGACCACAAGAAAAATGGTGATCACTTCCTTGAACACAAACATATAAAGAAAAAGCCAAATAAATCAAAATATCAGCAGAATCCTATCTTCTATAACTGTATGTTTTGAAATGCTTAATTCATTTTCTTGACATCAAAAGCTGGTCCAAAAGAACCCTAGTGAGGCTGTACAAGCTATGTTGTCTGGTACATGTAGCACTTTCACCCCTGCTGTTAGTGAAGCATATCAGCTAATAACTTATGAAATTTAAATATTTTTTTCTCTCTAAATGGACCGTACTTCAAAATAACCCACTTTTGCTCTACAAGGCAAAACAAAATCATTGTTCCATGCAGAAGGAACTTGAAGTACATAAGACTGTTGCGTTTGTTACTGCTTCTGTTTCAGTACTTGTGTCTCAAACTAGGTCTACAACATTCACAGGTTAGTGAAAAAAAGAGGCAAAACAAAGATTTTGTAGTGGTAAGGAGTACTCTTGTAATGATGTGAAATCTGACTAACCTAAAATATTAGTGAGTCTTCACCAAAGCTTTGTCTGATACTTTATTCATTTTTGTTTTTATTCAGAGACCTTTTCTGTAGCATGGAGTGCTAGTAGTTGTCTCTTATTTGGTTTAGTGCTGTAGAGTGCTTGTTTCATAGTAGTTGTTGTTGCCTTTGTCTTTTCTTGTAACTGTCTCATGTTTCTTGTTGTTGAAACAGTCCACAAGGGTGAGAATAATGTAGTGAAAGGATGTGAGGCAAGATTGTTATTGCACATACTTGAGAATTCAAACTCTGTCTTATGACTTCTTAACTTTTAGTTTCTGATATGGAGAACAGGCACCATTGAAAATTCAGTCTTTTTTTGGTGGCATTCCCTTCATGATTTTTTAGTAATCATCAATTACTTAAAAATCATTATTACTGATTATTAATTATTAAGTAATCATTATTTTTTTAAATATTGAAATAGTTTTTTAAATTATTACTTAAAAATGCATGATTACTGGCTGACTGGGTAGTTGAGTTAAGCATTGTTGTGTCCTACATTTTATTTACTCCAACCTTAAGAAAGAATGCATGAAATTAGGGGGTTATTGATTGCTTGTGACTTTTCTGATTCTCATTTTCACAGTAGGTGTTCATAAATACAAATACATAATGTAGCTTATCCTTCATGTGTAAGGTGTTCCACTGTCCCTAGTTTTCTGGAGGGGAAGAGGAAGTGACTAGACGACTAGAGTTGAGCCTGTATGATCACTCAGCTTTCACAGGATTATTTTTGTCAGGACATGTACAACTGTTTTGTACTTTCATGTATTGTTCATGGATGGTTACCATTGTGTTTGCTTCATTTGCTGCTTGCCAGTTAAATTGCTCTTGTTTAAAACTGGACATTTATAAATTGTGCTCAGAGTGATCATCTGTGAGAAGTTAGGCTGATGTGAATTTGTTAGCATCGCATTGGAGCATTCCCAGGCATTTAGTTCTTCTGAATGACAAAACATTGGTGGGCCTGGAGGACACAAGAGAAAGTTAGCCATGTTTGCTTACTGGTTTGTTTCTTCACTAAGTCAAACACGATATCATCTTGCTCTTTTGTTTTTAACTTCAGCTGTTATTGTCTTGTCTCTTGGGCTTTGGTAGCTGTGAGAGGAGGAGCAGGTCATAGTTATCATGAAAAACACTTCAAAGAGGAGTTAGGCTGAACATACAAATCTGTTAACTAAGGCACCCAGTCATCTCAGAGAACCTCAGTCAGGATGACATGTAGGAGTTGTGTGGGAATAGAGAATACTGGTTTCTCTGGGTAAATTTGCCTTTGATTCTGAGCTTGACTAATTTCATCTGTTTGGAGGATTTTAATTTAATAACATCTGGCTTTGGAGGTGGGGGTGGTGGGAGAGGACTGGGGAATAGTGTGCCTCTCATGCTCACACTTGCAAGCATGAGATGTTCTAGAGCAGTGTTTTAAAACATGCTCAATATGAGGAGACTATCTCAGTTTTCATAGCTCCTTTGGAAGTCACTGATTCACTTGTTGAAACTTCAAAGTAGAAAGCCAACCAACTAAAGGCAGATGTCCAAGAAAATCATTTGGATAAGCAAAGCTTTGGCAAAATTAAAACTAAGTGAACAGAGAGGCCATATTATTTATGAACTGTTAAGGAATCTTGATTATAAAGGAAAAACATCAATCTTATTGTTAACTTTTACTCAAGCAATCATGTAATTTGTAGAAAAACTGATGATTCTTGGAATTTGTAAAATAATTGTGAGAATTTTGCAGCAT
Organism: Rhinopomastus cyanomelas; assembly: GCA_013400115.1. Classification (NCBI taxonomy): domain Eukaryota; kingdom Metazoa; phylum Chordata; class Aves; order Bucerotiformes; family Rhinopomastidae; genus Rhinopomastus; species Rhinopomastus cyanomelas. Next base: position 23,350 of record VXBP01008282.1, on the reverse strand, counting down.
TATTTTCAGAAACCAAAGAACCCTACTCTCCTAAATTCACTACTTTTTATTCTTATTTTTTGAATTTAAATTGAAAACAGCCTTTTCATTCCTTGAAAATGAGTTATTTGGGGGGAGGGGTGTTGTTGTGCATACGAGTGCCACAAAGACTTTCTTCCACAGTGTTTGATGTGACACATCAAACCTGGCTGATGTGTGAAACACATTTCTTATAGTAGGGAGACTAATAACAGATGTAAAAGGTTTGTGGTAGCTGTGGCTTCCCGAGATTACAGGGCTATGCACTTGTCTGGTGTGTTTGGTTTTCTTTTAACATTTAAATGTACCACTAGCTATAATATACAGTTTCATAGGGAAATTCCTTTTATTATGTGGCTTAAAATGTGGGTTTTTTTGTAAATACTTGTGGTTTTAAGTTATCTCTCTTTTTGGGTAACTGGATATTTTGTTTATTAAATAGAAGTCTTTTGGAACCACAAAAGGATTGGCTTTTAATCTCAGACTCCTTTATTTTTATTATTTTCTTCCCATGATTTATATAAAGCAATTTTTACTTTATAGTGCTCTTAAAGTGGAAGGGGGTCTTGTGGGTAGAATGTGCTATTCAGGAGTTTAAATGTGGTTATTTGGCAAAAAATGACCCTCAGCCCTATAAAGCCTAATCCTTCCAATAGTGGATTTTTAGATGTTTAATACCATTTTTTTGTTCTTCACACCCCCCAAATCTTTCCCTTTATTAGTTGATATTCTGTTCCTGAAGTCATACTGAAGGTGAAAGAGGTAATAAAGATAAGAAAGCTGGCTCTGAGGATGCCTTATTTCCACTTTTTGTTTAATGTCTCTTACAGCAGAGTCCATTTTTCAACATTGTGTTATGCAAATAACATTAGTTTGAGGGGTATGTTTGAGTTCCAGTTTATTTCAGGGAAAAGAAAGCCGATTCGCAAGTAGAATCAAAGAATTTTCTAACTCTTTTGTCAGCTTTGGCTCCTGTTTTTCATGTTAGATGTAATGTAGGTGTTGAAGCATCTTGTTTTTCCTAGCTGGACAGGTAGAAGGTGGTGCACTACTGTAATTAATGAATCAAGAGACACTCTTTTCAGCCATCATAGCTGTGTATCTTACTCTTTGAAAGACTCAACATTTCTGTTTCTAAAAAAAATGTCTCTAAATTCTGAGCCATCAATATTGCAAGTGACTGTTTCAAAAGTCCTCTCCAGATATTTGGTTACTCACTGGAGGCTACAAAAGGGCAAACCACAGTGATGTCTTTAATAGGTTGCAGCTTTTATTTCTGCGTATCCATGTGCACAGAAGTTTGTTCTTGTTTTTAGCTCATAATGTGTTGCGAACATAACCACCCGTCTGAGATAATACAGTTTAAAGAGAGGTAATTCTGTGATGCTAAAATGTAGAGATCTCTCACCCTGGTCATCAAATCACCAGTCTGCTCTGTTTAGCACCTTCTGTTGCCTGGCCCTGTGCCTGTGCAGTGTCCTTGACCTGCCTTTCAGATCATGTATTTATAAGGATGTCTCCTTGCTTATTTAACCACTCTAAATAATATTGAAAATTCCCCAAAATTAAATATACCATCAGGTTCCCTGCCCATCAATTTGTTCCTGTTAAGAAAGTAAAATTCTTTTGGTTTCAACCAATCATGGCTTTCTATAAATGGGTTTGCAACTTTTTTATTTGCAATTGATTCAGTGCTCTTTTATATGCGAAGTGTCATTCATAGGTGGCCAAATTGTGGGTGGTTTCTGCTGTTGGGAAATCCATATGAAAATTGCAAACCCCTGGGAGAGATAAGGCAAACAAAGCCCAGAAAGGCTGATCATTTGCCACTCACAAAAGACACGTTAGCTTTTGGATCCCTTTATTCATTAAAACAACATATGATGCTTGTGGATTGCTTATATAGAAGAGTTTATGAACTTTCTAGCAACAATTTGTTATACATTTAAGTGGATTTGACTTGCAAATGTTGACACTGTGTTCATAATCCTAGTATGTTATGGACATTGCCTTCCCTTGTTAATTAATTTTTCTTATGTGTGAAGAAAGACAATTTTTTAAATATTTTTTAATATTTTTAATGAAGCACAATTGCAAGTAATAAAAATGTTAAGAATTAACCCAATGTTGCCATTTCAGTTCTGAGTTAACTCGCAGTTTTCATGGTGGATGATCGGTTGTATGGCCAGTGAAACAGGAGTAATTTTGTCAGCCCATTAGTCAACAACCTGCAGTGTGTATCCTTATTTCAGCCACTTGTTTCAAACAATTTGTCTAACACTATCAGCACTTCTGTGGTACGTTTTGATTTGGGAGTTATCAAAGTGAGGGACAATTGTGTGTGTGCCTTCGTCTATATTAAAGCAGCAGCCTTCTGCCTCTTTACCTCCTGACGCAACATTTCTTTTTAATAACAGTCTTTTCAAACACTTAAAATGTTGAAAGAGTCAATGTGTGGTGAATTTTTGTGGTTTGGGGTTCTTAAAAAGGGAAAAAAAGATGTTTAGAGTTCCTTCTGAGCTCTTAAGGAAAGATATATGCTGTAACATCTTTTGAAAAGAGAACTTTTCCTCCCAGAGGGGAAGGGAGTATTTGAAATGTATTTAGGTTAATTGCAAATTAAAAAAAGAACAAAGTTTTAAATGGTCTAGTGGTCTGAATTAAAAGGAAAAAAATTTTTCCATATCAGTTTTTATTTAGTTGTTCCTGTCATAATTTTATTAGTATTGTAGTCCTTCACAGAGTCTTCTGAGAATACTGGGATAGCCAAGACCTGAATTTCAAATTTGGAGAATTGTGTCAGACATTCCCCTTCCACTGTTACTGACGTTTTTTGCATTTGGTCAATTTTTGTGAAGCCTACTTTTCATAGATAAATGAGGTCTTTGAGGCTGTGGTGTGTCCCTTCTGAGATGTTTGTTCATTTCATTTGCACAGGATTTAGGTTTTTAAGGTTTTTTTTGGGGTTTTTTTGTTTGTGTGTTGTTTGCTTTGATTGGGTTTTTTAAAAATGATCCTGCATTTTGTGAAAATTCGTCACAATTTTCCAATTGAAAGAAAAGGCCCTCAGTGTTGGCTTTAACAGTTAGTTGTGCATAAAGATCTCAGATTCAGGAAAGGTTTCTTGAATATCCTCAGCTCCAACAGCAAGAGGTACTATTTTTAATATTTATTTAAATGAGTAACATTATATTTGTGAAAATATAACGGCTGTGTGTCCGTACTATGTCTATATCCGTCTTTGCCATGTGTATATCTGACATGTTTCAGTAATTCTTTGTAAGCATTTGCCCTTGTAGCCTTTTTTTTTCATAGGTTAGATAAAATCTGAAAGTTCAAGCAAAATTAAATCAGAGAAACTAAATTGAAGATATTTGGTTTTGACGGTAAATATCTTGTTTTTGTGAGAAAGAAACAAAACTCCCTTGCCAGTCTGTTGTGTTTACTATTCTAAAACAACACAACCTTTACAGCCACGTGCCTGCTCTGAGTATGACATCACAGTAATATTTAATGTTTAAGTTAGGAACTGTTATTATTCACAGGATTATTCAAGTTTGCTCTGCACTTGGGTAGTGTGTCCAACTCATCAGGAATGTTAAATATAGATTTGTCTTTTACAACAGTCATTGCTGAATCATTAAGTATTGTGACTAAATACTGAAGATATTTCACTAACTTGTAAAGTATTTTATACAGAGCTACAGTATTTTTTAAGGAAGATGCTGTGGGTGGCTTTTTTTAGTTGCTGTGCTTAAGGAATACTTTGTAGTTAACGTTGCTTATAACAATAAAAGCGTGTTTTGGCTTCTTTGATCTAGAATTGCTTACGGATTTTAAGATGAAATCAAATTCAAAGAAAATAATGCTAACAAGAAATGCTGTGCTAATTGTATGATTTGTCTAGTTGAATATGATTTGGTGTTTATTTCTAGCATGAAATCATTTTATGCATTGCAAAATATAATCTATAAAAAGCAAGAATAATAGGGGCAAAAATTCTCATGGTTTGTGTTAGCTGAAGTATAGTCTACTTTTTTACCCATCTTTTTGTAGGGAATGCATTTCCATTACAATTTCATATTTGTATATTTTCTTTCTTTTAAGCTCTAGAGGTTCTAAATAGATTCATTTCTATTTATAGCTTGTGCATAACCCATATTTGAAGGGTTCTCTTCTTTTCATCAAACCAGACTAAAGATATTGGCTTAACCAAAAAAAAAAAAGAAAACGTGGGGATTGTCAATGATGAAGGTACTTGTTAGGGGAAGATTTACCTTTAGAAAATTTGAAAAAAAGACCTTTTTAAGAAAAGGACAGTTTTGTTTCTCAGTGACTCTGTGCTTCCCTGCTACAGCTGCAGATATTTTGAATATGATCTTTCTTCCTCCACCATCCGACTTCTTTCTGCAGAGTCGTGCAGTGAAGTCATAATCCTGTGTTTCACATCCATCTGTTACCATAGAAATGATTGTAATAACCTAAATTTAGCATGATGCCTTTCCTGCAGGATCAAGCAGGAGGATTGAATGGGTTGTATGTGAAAGAATCTCTATGAAAACTGGAATATGTTAGCAAAATGTAAATGCTGTGATAAATTTACATGACAAAAAAAAAAACTTAAGTGAAATACTGTACAAAAAATTCTGCTTTTAGGTAATTTAAATCATCATACATGAGGTCTGCCACATACCATGCAAGCTACTTCACTTTAATGGCAGTAACTGTTTTTCATCCTAACAGGACCTTGGCATGTTGGCAGATAGATATGTTAATCTGATGGAAGTTATTATTTTTGACAATACTATCAGAATATTTTCTGTGATCTACATATATCTAAAAGGAAAACAATGAGCATAGGATTTACTGTGAAAGAGACCATTTCTTTGCGTAGTTAAAAATGCAAAAGAAATTCTACAATGATATGTTCTAGAAATACAGTTGAAAAATGATTTTAACCTTCTTAGAAGAAACAGACTTTCTTCCTGTTTGTTGAAGGTAGTGAGTTCTTTATGCATAACTCAAGTCCTGTCTTTCTCCATCTGTGTCCGTTGGATGGGTAATTGGCCATGCACAGACTCCTATGATTTTTAAATGTGTTTCTGTCTCAAGACTAAAAGAGACCATGTTATAAAATGTCTAGGAAAGTTGCATAACCAGAATTTTGAAGTTTAGAAGTATCTGTACTATCATCTACTATACATTAATTATGGCAAATTCTTTTAATTGTGTACTCTAATAAACACAGGACTCCCAGGACCTTCACATAAAGAATCTCTGGTCATCTGATGACCACCTATCCAATACGTATTGTTTAGTCACTGGAGAGCAATCAGCTGCATGAATTACTCACTTCATGTTACTTCATGTTAGTTTTGCTCTGAAAACAGAATAGCTAATTTTCTTGTGGTCCTTATGGAGTACTTGAGCTACATGCACAATTTGATTAACTCTGTAGAGCTGAAGCATTAACATTACCATTTCTTAGATGGAGAAATGAGGCACAGAGGGATTCAGATCAAAAGTATCTGTTAATTTTCAGTGTGATGTTTGAGCTATTTACAAAATCATTTTAAAAGTACTTAGTATTTAGTATTATGTAACACAAAATATGTGCAAACCATCACTCTCATTACTATGGTTAAATGCTGAATACTAAACATTTATGTAAAATAGGTCTTAAGCTGCCAAATTAGACAAAGAACAGGGTCTCCCCTTTCTTTCATCCCCATTTCTCCCTCCCCACCCTTGCACATGCTCTTTTACACTCCTTGTTATCTGCTCTGTCTCTGTGGAATGAATACATCTTTCTAAAGAGAAACCTTTTTGCAACTTACTTCCTTGTTGAGTGCATCTTTCAACTTTGCAATGAATCAGGCTATTATTATAATAGCAAATAATTATAAGAGCAAATAAGGCTACTATCAGACCTGCAAGACATCCAGTGATCACTGACAATGTACTCCCAATCACCGCTGGGTCAGAAAAATCCAAATTAATATGTTTGGTTTTATTTTTTTTTTTACATAAAATAAGGGGAATGTGTTTCTGATTTTCAGAAGATTTTTTTTAAAAATTGCATGCTTTGCATATTTCCACAAAATAGTAGCTTATCCTACAAACTCTTCCTGTCAGTGTTGATAGTGATAGTAATAAATTTGAGAGCCCTCCTTTGACATTCTGTAAGCTCCTGGCTAACCATCTTCATTGATTTAAGTAGCTGAAGTCACAGCCGTTCTGTGGAAATGGATTTTCTTTTGCCACTACTATGTCATGAGTCTGACCACATTTTCAAAAAGTAGAATATAAAAAAATACCACGAGCTTTTATGTTGTATTGATGTGTAACTGATTTTGCAGACTAAGAAGATTGAAGTTGATAGGTTTTTTTAATTTCACTGAAAAACAGAAGCTAGCTAAGGCAACCACCATGTGATTTTTCTTGACACTTGACTGATGCACACATAGGGAAAAGCATTAATATCTTTTTTTCTTTATTATGCTAAAACTGAAACTGGTTGTTTTCCTACTAACATGGTCAAGCTATTTCTAAGACCATTACACTATCTTTGGCTCAAATAATGTCATAGCTCCTTTCTATTTGAACCCAAAGCAGAAAGGTTTTGATACAATGGCTTTTCTTGAGAAGTTGACATGTTTTCATTCCTCGTTGGAAACCCACTTTGCAGTAAAATGTGATGCAAAACATTTTTAAATTTCTTTTTTGGATTTGTATGGATTTTTACTTTTTTATAACTATGACTCTTCTTTATGAGTTAAGCAACAGGCCATTGTAAATGAGTAATTGAAGGTGTAAACCTCTGGTAATTTGTATAGTAGTGCCCTGATTAAATGTGTTAGACAGTCTTTATATTTATTAGTTAGGTGATAATTAAGTGTATTTGCAAAGTATTATATAAAAATACAGAGCAAATAAGTATTGTCTGGTTTGTAAAATTTCATGAATGAGCAATGAAATTGAAGGAATAATTGAACAGACAATTTATCTTGAATTTCCTTTAAAGATTTACTACAAGAAAAGATAGCTTTTCATTAGAGTAACGTTTTTTGAATAATAAGCAGTTAATGAAAGGTATATACCTTTAATGTAAATATTATAAAGTCTTTTTTCAGTAATAACATTTAAAAGTGTTATATTTTCAAAGCTTTGAATAGTCTGCTTTTATAAAGATATAAAGATGTCACAAGCTAGTTTTTAATGTATGATGGTGATGTAATAATAGGTAATTAGGTCAGATATTTGACTGAAATGCAGGGATATGTAAGTGACTATCAGCACAACAGTGACAATAAAGAGTTTTGCTAGCATTTCTTTGTCTGCAAAATCATAGGGATCCCCTGTCCTATATTGTAAGTCAATAGTAGTCATAATAAACAACAGCTCTTGACTTCACACAAGTTCATGTAAGTGAGAATCCTAGGTTTTCATACAGAAAGCTCACTGTTCAATAGCTAAATTCACACTAAGCCCTGTTTTTCTAAGTTACTGGTGTTTATGGTTTGAAAAACTTACTTTAAAAACAGAATTACCTAATTTGATGCAGTTTGCATTTCATAGTCCAGTGCTTGAAGCTGAAATTATCTCATGACGTTCTATAAAAAGTAGACATACAAAATTAGCAAAATGTGTGAGATCTGTGTGGGGTTTGGTTGTTTTTCTGCCAGACCTGCATGAAAACTATTTCCTTTCCATCTGCATTTATATACATTTTACTTTTCAGGTGAGTTTTTAGTTCTCTTCCTTTATCTTCCTTGAAAACCAGATTGTTACTCACATTTTAACCACATCTCCTTCTCTGTTACTACAACATATGGGTAAGTTGCTTAACCCCACAAGTCGTTCATAAAGTGTCTTCTCAATACAGCATGTGTGGTTTATTTGTCACCCCGTGGTAGATGCTTGTTCTGTCTTTCCTAAAGAGGTTGATGAGAACTATCTTGTTAGTCAGCTTGCTTATTAGATTTTAGGTGTTTGGGGACTTTGAATGAATTCTTGTTGTTCAGTATGAATACAAAAATTGGATGTGGTGCTTGTTTTGGGTTTTGGTTGGGTTTTTTTTAGTTTTGTACTTCAGATTCATACTCCCCTGTAGCTAAAATTAAAATTTGAAATATAACTTCCGCTTGTGGCTGTGGCTGTAATCTAATGCAGGACTCCTGTGTTGCTCTCCTACATTGGGAAGTGCAGCTATCAAATTGAGAGGTCATATAGATGCTGATTAATGGCTTAGAAAATAATGCTTCAGCTTCAGTAGTACGTTGGCTAGACAATCGCTTCAGAAGAGTCCAGTGGTGTCCATCAATTAGTGGAAAGTATTCTCAACTCTTAATGAATGGAATCTAAGCAAATTATGAGTTGTACTATCTGGCTTTTAGGACAGCTATTTGTAAACTACACGATGCAGAAAACATTTTTGGAGTTGAAGTGCCTTGATTAAATGGATTGAGAAACCTGCTTAAGTTGGTCATTGTCCCATTTGACCTTTGAGAGAATTTGTACTGTGGAAGCTAGAAAATGGATTGAGGTGAGCATCGTGCCCAGCTCTTAAGTGAAGCTGAGATACATCTGGATAGCTGGTTGGATTAGGAACTCAAGTGCTTTATTGAATTATCTCTGGTTTCTCTCGTTGCCATTCTTCCACTTGGAGAGTTTAAATGGTTCAAGTTTGAATGGAGGATCTGACTAGTTCAACTTCATGTGAATTTTCAGGGGATTCTTGCTGTAGAAACAAATCATTCAATTTTTTTAATGCAAATAAATGGAACATAGTTTTAGGGTTTTTTTTAAATTGAGGCAGTGGTGAAATAAAATGTAATCTCTTCATTCTAAAATGCTAAAAGTGAACTAAAATATGAAGAAATAAGGTTGTAGGATTTAGGTCTTGTGTACAATAGGAGATGAAATATAGCTTAACCAGGTAGGGATACTTAGATACTACAGTGAAAAACTGTGTCATCTCAAAAATTGATAAGGTGGATTGAAAGAAATCTCTATTGATCTTCAGTAAAAAGTCAAGTGATCAATTTCTGATTTAATTATGGTGACAGATTGGTATCCACTCCATCTGCAGACAAAAGGCAGACAAGGGATAGATACAGATACAGAAATAGAGGGGAATAGGCACTGTCTTTCTAAATGGGAGGTTCTTTATCTGATAAACACTTTTATTTAGACAGGATTTGTTTTGTTGTGGGTGTATCACTTTTGGAGATTTTAACAGTGAACATTGAATAAATCAGACTGTCACACAGAAATTATTTTGGAACACAGTAGTGTGTATAAAGCTTTTACTCTTCTTGAATGTTACGACAAGATCTGTGTAGCAACTCTATGAGGATGTTTACATGTAACTTAATATACTACATATTATCCTAGCAACTGGAAATGCCTCCTGTATGTGTTGAAAGCAAGTGTAGCTAGTTACACAGCTAGATTTATTTCTCACATAGCCTGTGTGCTATGCTTTAGCTGCTAGCAATATGTTTCACTTACAGGTTACAAATGTCAGTGATGGTAAAAATGTTTTTACTTGTTTGCTTTTTCTTAGGTTATACTTCCTAGAATTAGTGTGGGAAAACAACTCATTCATAGGTGACAAAAAGACAATTCTATTTTGATTTGTGCAACTTGTTTAATGTTGCTGTTTTAACATATCAGAAGACCCTTTTTACACCTGTTAATAGACTAAGAAAAATTGGAATGGTGTTTAAAACTATTGAAAATTTACTCAGTTATCAGCAGTAACTGTCCTCATTTTAACTTGGACTACTTGTATTTATGTTTTCATTGTATTTATTCTAATTAAAAACATGTTCTCGTCATCTGATATAGCTTGTCCTCCCTTCTTGCTATTAATTCGGGAGGAGAGAAAACTAAAATCTATTACACAGCAATTAGATTTTAATCATAGAATAAAATCATCAGGGATTGGTAGGGACCTCAAAAGTTCATCCAGNGGGAGAAGAACCTCTCTTGATCAGCTAACCACCCCCCTTCTGATCCACCCCAGAATGCTCAGTGAGCCCTGAATTACAATGAACATCTAAGGAATTATCCTAAAAGGATGCTATCTGCCTTTATACTGGAAGTGGTTTGTGGTTTTTTGCAAAACGTTTGTGGTAATCATCACAGCACAGTTTTCTAGTGGGATAAAAAAGCCTTCTCAATTTTTTCTGTCACAGTGAAAGAGCTACCTCTTTGGTGGTTTTTATCCCCCAGATTTATGCAGCCATTAGATGTGTTTATGAAAAAGAACAGGCAGTTCAGAATACTACTTCTAAGAAAAACGGCATTTCTGGGAGGCATAATGTGTTTTTGTTTTCTCTATTATTAAACATCTCCAACTGCTCAGTGTTTCAAGTATTGTGACAGGTTAGTGTAATCCAGGGTCAACAAGTTGCTGTTCCGCGGAAAGAATCAAGCACCTTTTTCATTGCTGTTCTTTATACCTTGAGATCATATCTGAGATCATCAGAACCAGCTCTGTTGAGACTCCAGGTACTTCATGATGTGAGCATTTGTTTTAACTCTTTGGGGGACCTTGAAGCAAAGGCAGCCTTGGCCAAGAAATGATTCATTATCATGGCTTTATTTTAGAAAGTCTGTGGAAGTCACACGTTTTTAAAAGTATTGAAAAGCATCGGGTATCTTGAGCAGCACTTTATCTGATAAATATGAATGCTCTGTGCACGCACTGACATGCTTCCTTGTGCTCTGTCTCTGATACATCCTTTCTATCTGTTGTGGTGTGTGCTTCATGGAAGGTATAGTACTGTGACTGTTTTGTAGGAAGTCAGTCTGTTCTGTCAAATGGGGCAGTAAAGTGCTCCATAATCCTTGTGTGGTTATTGCACTTCTGTGTGTCTATGTGGTACAAACAGTTTTATGGAAAGGAGAATGGACAACTGTTGAAAATCCTATTTTTAAATCATAGATTTAGTGTATGTAATTGGTGTGTCAGATCAGTATGTTCAACAGCAGATAGTGGCAACCAGTAGGAAGTGTTCTCTGCAGTTCCTGTGCAAACTTTTTGTAGTACTGAAATCTTTTCTCTCTTTCTGTCAGCAATAGTTTCTCCCAAGTGTAACTAAGTGTTCATCTGCAATCACAGCATGCTTTCAGGTCTCAGATATAAGCACTTATTTATTATAACTGATGGTGTTCTGCAATATAAAGATTGTACTGATAAGTTTCTCACTACTGTTTTACTTTATAAAAAGTATACACAGCAGATAAAAAAAAAAATCCTCTTGTGCTGTCTTTTATAGAAATTACTTTGTTGTTGTTGTTGCTAGCAGAGCTTTACTGATATATTTTTGATTTTTTTTTCTGTGTGTATATATCTCTACTCTGTAAAGCTAGGTACAGTTGTAATGGTGCAGTGTCACAATATTTTGTTGTGATTTTGTTGACAGTATTTGTTTACATTTTTAAAAATCCCTGAAAATAATCTGTAGCACATTTCCAATGTGTCAATATTTCTGGACTTTCTGGAGAAGTCTCTGGCTTTCTTGTCTCTCCTAACAAACCACTTTTGGTAGGTGAATGACTGTACGTTTGGTGATGAACTCCATTTGCATACAAGGACAGAAAATATTAGCACTAATCAACTAGGGATGCATTTCTGAAGGACTTATTAGTTCATTAAAATGTGATGATAAACCCTGCGGAGAACTTGATACGGTAAAACTGAGATTTTTTCAGAGGTAATTGATAACTACTCAGAGGTCAATGTGAAACTTGGCTGAAATATTAAAAAAAATCCCCCCTAATATTTTTCAATTCCCTTTTTTCTGCTATAAAATGTCTGCTGTATCTTCTAAAGAACTGTTATCAACATACACAGACTTGTTTTCATTATTTTGATATATGCCCATGTATTAACCTTTCTGCCACTGTCGTGTCCACTTACTATATTTTCAAGAAAAACAAACCAAAACGTTCTTAAAAGAAACGTTAAATGTTACGTTAAAAACAAATACTTTAGAAATAAATATATGAAGTTCTTAGGGCAGGCTGAAATCTACTTCAGCTGCCTTCTCCAAGTCAGGGTCTTTCATTGGTTTCCTTTTGCATGAGAGCCTGTGTAGTCCTCCAGCCTTACTTGCGAATGGAAACATTTGCTTGTGCTGACAAGTGCTATGGTATCAGGAGGAGACAGTGAGTTTGGCGGTGTAGGAAGTAACACTGTTCTTGGCCTTACTCGTGTTATTTTGTTGCACATGAGTATCTGTTAGGAAGTTTGACCCACTACCCTCTTCACAGCGTCAGAATGGCAGAGAAACTGAAAGGAGGTTGCCTTGCTTAGCTCTGCTGCTCTGGGCAGCACCTAGATCCCATCACCCAGAACCATGGTACTCAAGTCTCCGGGTGAACAAGGAACTGGGGTTCTTTGGCAGTAGCTGAAAGCAGTTTAGGAGCATGTTTCATGTAGGTTCTATCCAGTTTTCTATCAATGACTAAAGGCTGTAGGCTGAGTAAGTTTTGGCAATCAATAATTATCCTCAATGTTTTAAGGATCACCGTCTAAAAACTCTGTGTTCAGTCAAAATGCTGCTTGTGTTATTTTTTTCCCAAGAAGTTGTTATTGCAGAAGAGCATTCTTACGTACTTGTACTTGCTTTAACACTACTCAAGCTATTAAATGGTTCCACAATTGTTTTATAGACAATTTAAATTGTTTTAAGAGCTAGAACCCTAGCTCTTATGTTCTAGTTATTATTGTAGTGGGAGTGATGAGTTCACCCAATCTGATGATGCTTCTGTGCTGCTTTTCAACATTCTAAAATAAAATTCAATTGCTTTACATACCCAATAGAATGAAATTGGAAGATGATTTCATTCTTAAACCTTTTGGGTTTATGGTTAGCCCTTTTTCTTATCTGTTATTCTGAGGACATAGACTCTGGAAGTGATGCCCTTCTTTTGAAAGTTGAAAGACTTTCAAACTTCATGCTTTACATGCAGGGTAACTTCTTATTCTTCTAGAGCATGTGCTCACAGCTGGTAAACAAGAGGTTGCACATTGTGCTGTGATTTTAGGTTTGTAGTCTGTAATTAACATTTCTTTGTCATTCCAATGACAGACACTGAAAAAGGAAGTGCAGAAAGAATATGCCAGCTCTGTGCTGGTGCACTGATGAGACAGGTTGGATTAGCACATTTCTATTGTTTGGTAGACAGAATTGAACTGTGGTACCTTTTCTTATAAGAGTAAAACTTCATTTTAAACTAAATTTTAATCGTAAGGTAACTTTACACACAATTATTTTAGTGGCCTTAGAGAAATTACAGAAAACACTAAGTTTAATTTATTTTTGATATTGCTTGTTTTTTTTCTACCCATTTTGCACTACTGATTGAGGGACAGCATGGTAGCAAGAGCTAAATTCGTCTTGTAGTTGAGTATCTTAACAGGTTATAAAGTTATGTCTGCCTTTTATTGAGTAGTGAGGTATGCGTGCAAATTTTGTTTAACTTTTGTCATGTAATCTCTTGGCTTTTAGTGGGTGCAGTGTTATGTAGCAACTACTGTTATAGTGCAAAATATTTTAAACACTTCTTTACAACTCTGTCAAGCTTAGCTAAAGCCTGTTTAGCTCACGACAAAATTTGATCAGTTTTGAATAACTGGAGTGCTGATGGGTTTAGGAAACTGCCATTGAGTAACAAGTGTTGCTTTTGGTGCCTGTAGCTGAGCAGGCACGGCACGGTATGCTTTCTAACTTTGCTCTTTAGAACCATTCATTTGTACTTTTGTCTTATTTTATATTATTGTTGCACAGCCCTTTATCCAGGCCAGATTCTTCTGACAAACTCTTGTGACTTGTGTGATCCTGGTACAGTTTCAGTGATGATTCCAGTTTTAAGAGGGCTCGGCCACCAGAGCTCCTAGTGGTGTCATCTCGAGATTCCCCAGACAGTTTTCTGTGGATGTTTTGAAGTCCTGGTTTAATTAAGATGTCTAGATACTAATAGGGAGATCCCAGGGCTTTGTATTTTTATTAAGCTTATATTTGATGCTATCAAAGGAATTACACTAATGATTGCATTGTGAGTGGAAGGTTTTATGAGCCTTTTGGAGGCTCTCAATTTTAGTTTCAAGTAGATCTTTCTAGTAAACATGTGACAGTCACACTAAAAATATAAAAATAGAATAAAACAAATCTACACAGGCTACATTTAATTTTTAAATGTAAATTCAGTTTCATTTTTCCAAACATCCCTGTTTTATTTACATAATGCCCAAAGGTGAGGTCCTAATATGTCTATGCAAAGCACTTTTTACCCTGAATTTATTAATAATGCGCATTTAGGACACGAAACCTTAAAAAGGAAAGATGACACCTACTGAAAAAATCTCTTACTCCATATTTTAAAGTACCATTATAATCATCACCAAAATCTTTTTTCATAAGTCGTAGAGTGCTGAGGACCCAATGATCCAGTGGACACTGGTATTTTATATTTTTCAGGAGCACTTTGGAGCTGAGCTGATCCTGCCAACTTCCTCCACGTTTTCTGGGACCATGAAAGAACTGGCAACCCTACCTTTTAACACTGACTTATTTTTAGCTCACTTCTGTAGACAATTCATCATACCCCAACACCAGAGAATCATTTCCAATGCACTTTTAAGAAGGAGCTAAACTGACTAGTGTTTCAGGCAGTGAGAATTTTTATTTGCTATTATACTTGCTTCAGTTTCATATTTTGAGTCCCAGCAGGGGATCATAAAGCCTCAAGACTGAAAAAAAATCAGTTATCTAATACACTCCCCTTTCAAAGGAACTGTTCACCTCAGGAATGAATGTATTGTTCTGTACATACAGTGGCCTGGAATTGTAAATAAATCGTGACATTATTTTACATTTTATGCATTTGGTGTTATTTTTTTTGAAATAGTTACCACTGATAAGTGCTGTTTAAAGCATCTTAACACTTGTAAATATGTTTTGAGCTCACCTTGTTTTGTCAGGTGCATGATATCAATTTTTTCATAATTTAATCTGACATTTTTGCTTTCACAAAGATTAATTCTGATTTGCACAACTCCATTTACAACCCATTCTTGCCATTACTTTAACAGTGGTTTAAGATTTTATCAGGCAGTGCTGGTCGGCTTATTGCAATTAAGAGAACCCAACCATATATAATAATGTATGTTGGGTTTTTGAGAATAATATCACTTGTTTATGTGAGTAAGTATAGCAATGGTCTTTCTCAAACACCCCCCTATTCTCTCACACACCCCTGTATTCAAAATCTTGACCTATTGAAAACAGGCAGTGGGATATGTGAGAGCTTGATTTTATGGTGCCAATGTAGTGTAGAGTGTCTTCATGGTATTATATTGGTGACTTCTAGAAAAAAGTCGCAAGCCA
>VXBP01008281.1:228601-243799 GCA_013400115.1 Rhinopomastus cyanomelas | reverse complement strand
GACTGGGGGTTGTGCTGGCTAGAGGGAGAGGCAGAGGCTGACCGAGGTTGAGGGAAAGCTTTGCTGGGGGGCGCTGAGGTGAGCCGGGGTTGTGGGGAGCCCAGGAGATCCTGACCGTGAAGAGGGGCTGAAGAGAGCCTGATTTTATTAAGGAGATGCTGACCTTGGGGGTCTGAAGTGATACTGTCTTTTGGGGTGACTGAGGAGATGCTGACCTTGGGGGGGGGGCGAACCTGGGGAGACTCTGACCTTGGGGGTCTCGGAGAAAGAGCTGTCCTTGGGGTGCTGTGGAGAGATCCTGACCTGAGTGGACTGGAGAGAGACTGTTTGGAGGACTCAGGAGGATCGTGACCTTGGCAGGGAGGGGTCTTAGGGCATCTAGACCCTGAGAGGATCTGAGGAGATCTTGACCTTGGAGGTCTGAGCTGATCCTGCCCTTGAGGGAATGGCTAGGCAGATCCAGACTATGGAGATCCTAGCCGTGGATATCTGAGGTGATCATATCCTAGGGGCAGGCTGAAGCAATCCAGTGTTTAGGAGACTAAGGAGACCTTGTCCTGTTTGGGGCTGAGGTGATCCTGCCCTGGAGGGCTGTGCTGGGGGCACCGAGGAGACCCAGAACTGTTAGAAGAGGTCTTTTATATTTTTTATAAAACATGTAAAAACCATGAGGATCAGGACTAGATGATTTGTAAGGTCCCTTCCAGCCCAAACTCTTCTTTGATTCTGTGAGCAAGTAGATTCTGACTTCGGTGGGGAGTGGAGAAACCTGCCCTGGAGGTCAGGAGACCCTGGCAGGGACTTGAGTCCCTGAAGGGAAGCACAGACAGGAGAGGCTGCCCTCACCACACTGTGCCTCCTCCTGCCCCCACTTGGTCGTGGTCCTGCATCCCAGTCTATGCCACAAGGTGCAATTTGGTCTGGGGTGGGCTGGGAGGGGGTCAATGTGCCCACGTGGCGGGGCGCAGGCTGGCACTCGTGCCACATTCCAGGCGGTGCGAAGAGCTCCAAGAACAGCCTGTGAGGCAAGGGCTGGGTGCGTGACATGCGGCAGTCATCAGACAGCATTCCCCATTGTTTTCCGCAGGCTCAAACACATGGAAGCTCTCCCGCTGCTCACAATCCCAACCCCAAGGAGCAAAGTCTGTGGCAGTGGGCAACAAGGGAGGGGAAAAAAACTTAATAAACACCAAACCTTCCTGTGCAGGATCTTCCAGGGGCGTGGGAGACGTGTCTGCACCTGCCACGGTTCCTGGGTTAGAAATAAATTATAACTTTGATCCTAACGCTTTCAATTTAGCTGGTCTTTGCATTGTTAGTTACTCAGGCCAGTGCATGGAAGTGGTTTCTGCATTGTCTTTCAGCTGCTTGTCTGGGGAAGCTGCTGGTGGTCCCTGTTTTGGTAGAGCAGAGAGGAGCTCAAGTGGGGACATGAGGAGAAGAGATGGCTGAGACATGCAGGGGGTGGGTCAGGGGCAGGGCAGGGTGTCAGGCAATGAGGTTATTTCCAGTTCTGCCTGCACAGCGTATGAGTTCCCTTTGTCGAGCTGTGTCATTTGCTGGATCTGCTAGCTTGGGTCTGCTCCCCACTCCTCGCAAATGTCACAGGAGAGCAGCCACTGTGGAAGGATGATTGGGGGAGGGATCGGAACGTAAGGGCTACCTGGGCATCAAGGTCAGGCAGGTCACTGTGTGAAAGAACCCTCTAAAGCATCAGATAACTGATAAAATCAGGGGATGTGTAAAGGTGCAGGGTACAGAAAGCAGGGGGAGGTGGTGGTTTCCGTGGCCCACATAGCGCAGCGAAGCAGAAGCGTGCGAGGCAGCAGCGGGATCACGAGGGAGGCGATGCCAGAACTCCCGACGTGACATTGCTTCTGGCCACGAGAGCACGCGAGGTGAATCGGGGGAGGAAGGCAGGCGATTAAGCGGCAGCTGAGTGCCAGCAGAGAGGAGCTGTCAAGGGTAATACCAAAAGCGCGTGTGTAGGGGACAGTGGGTTTATCTGCCACAATAGAACAGGATTTGAAAGGGAGCACAAAGCAGCTCGTACTGAGCCTGAGTTGGCAGCAGGAGAATGTGGGAAGGGTGCCAGGAAAAGTGTCACTGAAGAAGGAGTATGGAACACAGTCGAGCGGCGGCGAGGAACAGGCACAAAGGGCGGGAGGGCATGGACAGCTCATGGGACGTGATTTGGGGAGGAAATGACCAAGCAAAAGCCCATACCCCAGGGAGACTGGCACAGAAGGTTCAAGGTTTTGTTCTTTATCTGTTTTAAAGGCATTCAAGGGCCTGGGCTCAGCATATCTAAAGGATCACCTAATGCTCCAGGATGGTGATGATGGTGGCACTGCTGATGGCTCCTCAGGCAAAACGGACCTTTTACCATCAGGGTGAGGTTCATCTGTGCCTAACTCAGCACTTTCAGGGACTGCTAGGAAACTCCCATGGGAACTCAGAAACCCCATAAATCTTTCCCCTTCCCTGGCCCCCACCCACAAGCAGCCCCATCTGCTTTTTGCTAATTTAATCACACAACCTGTAGGGAGGAAAATGTTTATAACTGTTTGCTTAAAAAAAACCTAACCTAAACCAACCCCCAAAACCTGAAAATCCTGCCAAAATAGAACATGGTCACAAAGCCCTCCCTGCTGAAAGTGGGTGAGAATGGATCAGACAAGACAGATGTTAGTTTCAGTCTTGGAGGGCTACTGGAAGTGATGGAGAAACTATGGAGTCGCTGGGAAACAGGAAAAAAAGATAACAAACAAATGGAGGAAGCCTGAGTGTGTGGAGGATGACACCTGCCAAGTAGGATGGTGAGGCTGACTTGAGCCTAGGAGGCACCACCAATACATCTACATCATTCTGAGAACCAGCGTGCAAAAACAAGGCACTGGCCTCCCAGCCTACAGTGAAGGGAATAGGATTATTCACCTGAATGAGGAACACTGAGGTTTGCCATCCCTGATGCAATATTACGAGACACAGTTCTGGAGCTTCTCTTGGGCTCCTCTTCACACCCCGATGCTGTGGGCACTATTTGGAAATACTAAATCAAAAGCACATAGTAGTTTGCTGGAGATAAGGCTGCTCCTTTATTCCCTTCACATGATCACCTCCTGATTTGCGATCGCAGTGTAATGTCCTGGCACATCCCGATAGCAAAATGCAAATGTTGCATTTCCATGGCATGCCCTGACATTTTAAATTTATCTCCCACAAAGCAATGACCGCGTGTGTAGGGTGGTTTCAGGCTGTCGCTATGACCCTTCTCATTAAAATGCAGCTGCACCTTAGTGCATGGAATTTGAATGAAAACAAGAAGAGTAAGGTTGTTTCTTGCTTTGCTTTAGAACTCTTTTCCTCTTACCTGCATCTGTGAACTCCAAAATGGGTTTCCAGCAGGGCAAGGCCAAGACCCTACCCAAAATGAGGGGCTGTGTTTTTGTTACCCACAGTACTAAGGTGCATAAAAGGTTATTTCTGGGATCCAAAGATAGACCCCAAGGTAGGTGATGGCTGAGCAGGCTTGATGTGATTCTTCTCTTACTGCTAAAAGCAACTGCCTGGCCACCAGCAAATGAGCACTGGGCAGTCATGGCGTGTGGCCACCCAAGGTAACCCGCATTGCATTGCTGCTCCCATACTAGCCATGCTGGCAGCTCCTGAGAGCCAGAAGAGGTAAATGAGTCATGTCAGGCATCACCATTGCTGCACAAGCCCGTTTGTGAGAGGCCTGGAATAGAAATCAGCAGGGTAGTTGCTTCGGGTCTCCTGTAGCACAGAAGAGCATGATGACCTGCTCAGCACCATGATTCACTGCATTATTTGAGTTCTCACTCCTCAGAATTCTCTGTCAGCAAGTCATGATTTACACAACCAGCTTGTTACTCATAATCATCCTAAGAAAGAAAACTAGGCAAATACTTGTCTTCAAAGCTCTAGCTCTACCTTTCTTCATCATTTGTCCTAAAAAAAAGCCATTTAAGATCTCGGTGTAGTTGTCAACTGTTGAGATGTTTGGGAGCGTGGGTGGAGCCGATGAGGAAGGTCCAGGACAGGCTGTTCACCGGTGTCCACAGTGGAAGTTTTGGCTGCCTGGCTGCTGGTCTCTAGAGTGAAGTGGGGAGGCAGGGACATGCCGTGATGCACAAAGTGTGGTGAGGGCTGGATCCAGCTCCTCTTACTCACCTGCCAGTGGCAGGACTAGTCAGGAGAACCTGAGCCATGAGAGGAAAGCCGTGGTTGTGAAACTGAATGGCATTTCTCTGTCACTATGGAGTCACTAAGGGAACGGCCATGTTTTCTTCCTGTTTACATTTCACCAGGAGCTTTGCACCCATCTCTGATGAACTGCAGCCACACTCTCCCAGCCACGTTGACATACTGTGGCAATAAAACTCACCAGAGCGATTTTTTAACGGTCCATACTAAAGATAGCATGGGACTGGTGAGACTGGACCTGGGCTCTCCACCTGTGACAGCCTCCTCTGCTGAAAGCCTACCAAGGCTATTAGCCATGGAGGTACAAGTGAGAGCAAACTGGAAGGTTGCCCAGACGTGAAACTGCTCCCTAGGGAGTGCAGAACAGCAATGTACAACCTGCATTTCATCAGTCCACATGCAAGGGTGAACCTCACTGGGAGGTGATGCTTGGGCTGGGGGTCCACCAGTGGACAAAGAGGAGGCTGCTGCACTGTCTGGGTTCACAGTATCACCGTATCACAGTAATGATAAGGTTGGAAAAGACCTTAAAGATCATCCAGTCCAACCTAAATCCAAATAAACCCAGTAAACCTAACATCTAGATCATGCCACTCAGCACCTCATCCAGCATAACTGTGAACATCTCCAGGGACAGTGACTCCACCACCTCCGTGGGCAGCCCATTCCAAAACCAGATCACTCTTTCAGTGAAAAATCTTTCCCTAATGTCAAGTCTAAACCTCCCCTGATGGAGCTTAAGACTATGACCTCTTGTCTTATCTCCAGTAGCCAGGGAGAAAAGAGCAGACCAGACCTCTTTGAGGTTCATCTCAAAGAGCAGTAGCTCACAGCTTAAACCCAAAGTGAATTTATTGCCAGCAGTTGTGGCAAATGCTCCGGCAATCCTCCATTTCATTTGAAAGGGGTTTTCATTCCGTGTTGTGATGGTGGAAAGCGACAAGAGTCCCCAGCTGCACCAGTAAGAGCAGCAGGCTCCTCGCACGGGGCTGTCGCCAGGGATTAGTCACATCCTTAGCCACAGGAAAGCTGTGGAGAACAAATCCTGCATCCTGCGCTTTACAGGCTCTTTTCACAGCACGTTTTGTCTTCCCTACAGAATACAAAATCACAGAACGTGAGGCGTTGGAAGGGAGCTATAGAGATCATCTAGTCCAACCCCCCTGCCAGAGCAGGATCATCTAGAGCAGATCCCACAGGAACATGTCCAGGCAGTTTTTTAATATCTCCGTAGAAGGAAACTCCACAACCTTTCTGGGCAGCCTGTTCCAGCGCTCTGTTACTCTCACCATGAAAAAGCTTTTCCTCAAGTTCAAAGTGAATGGAGCTCTGTATTCCAATTTGCACCCATCACCTCTTGTCTGATTGTTGGGCAACACCAAAAAGAGCCTGATCCCATCCCTCTGACACTCACCCTTTATAAGTATTGATGAGATCTCCCCTTAGTCTCCTCCTTTCCAGGCTAAACAGCCCCAGCCCTCTTAGCCTCTCCTCACAAGGAAGATGCTCCACAGAAGTCCAGGCTTCTTGATGGCCCTTCTTCCCAAACGAGAGAAAACCACAGGATTATGGACCACAATGTTGCTCCATGGGGTTTGCAGAGAGCCTTCTCCAGCCAAACCTACCGTGATGGCCACTTTCCCCATAGGGTTTGGTGTGCCCTCAACCCAGCAGGAATGTTTCCCACCTTCCTTACACTTTTCCTTCTCATCTGCAGGAGGGCACCACATTGCAGAGCAGAACCCCCCCTTTCCAGGATCCAAGTCAGATGAGACCCTGAGCCCATGAGATTGTGGGGGATCTGCAGTTCTCACAGAAGAAGAATTCACAGAATCACAGAACGTCAGGGATTGGAAGGGACCTTGAAAGATCATCTAGTCCAATCCCCCGACACAGCAGGATCCCCTAGATCCAGTCGCACAGGAACATATCCAGGCAGGTTTTAAACATCTCCAGAGAAGGAGACTCACAACCTCCTTGGGTAGCCTCTTCCAGGACTCTGTCATCCTCACTGGGAACAAGTCACTTCTCAGATTGATGTGGACCCTCTTGTGTTCCAGCTCACACCCGGTGCCCCTTGTCCTGTCATTAGATCCCACTGAGCAGAGCTTGGCTCCATCCTCCTTACACTCGCCCTTTCCACATTTATCAGCATTCCTGAGGTCACCCCTCAGGCTCCTTTTTTCCAAGCTCAAGAGACCCAGCTCCCTCAATGATCAACAGGCATTAAAAACATTAATGCAAAGCATTCTCGCTGAGCTGGGATTAGTGCCTGCAGAATGAGTGCTGCCAGGCTGCTGTGTTATCCTTGTGCAACATCCCCCTGAGTACATGTCCTCGTATCAGGGCTGATACCACAGCAGATACTCAGCAGAGTATCTGGAAGCTCAACAATGACCCAGTCACACCAGCGGAGGATCAGCACTTCCCACTGGGGATATGAGTCCTGATCCCCACCCCAAGGTTAAAGGCATGTTCAATATTTATACAGCAGTCACACCTAGGGGCCCCACCAGGATAAAGGTCCACAGCACTCATAGCTTTGAAATCTTATGATAAGAGCCAGTCCCTGCCCCAGAAGAATGAGGCTCAGGCTCACCATCTGCCCTGCGGTTCTCATTTGCCTGGGCCGTCCTGCCTTGTCCATTTCATAAACCTCCTGCTCATGGAAAGATCAGTTGAGTTATTAGTGAAGAGCAGAGGCTCTAGTCCTGCATCCTACCTCCCAGTCATTTCACAGAGGAAATGCCTAATTTCTGCAAGATGCCCCCTTTCTGGAACAGGCAGAGTGGGACCCAAAACTCTACATCCCAGGGACTGTTTTTGAGAGGCGCTTGTCACAGAGCAACCACTTCCTCATTGTAAGAAGTGGGTTTCTGGCAGGTAGAAGCCCCATCCTTGACCACCTGAAGTCAGAATTCAATTTCCGTTCCTCGGATGCCCTGGATAAGTGACTGCTCCTTTCCTGTGCAACCTCTTAGCTGTCGAATGCTGCTGTGCCCAGGCATGTTGCAGGCACTGACAGAGCTGAGGAGGAGAGATGGCCTCAGGCAGGTGGCCGCATGCACCGCTACGATACCAGTGTGTGCTAACCACTGGTTTCACTGTTACGAGAAACCTTGGCAGCAGGAAGCAGAACCAGTGGCTGGAAGTGACTCAGGACAGGAATGGGGATGAGGCGAGAGCAGCAGTTTCTGGTTTGGGCAGCCTGGCGTTGCTGCCAGAGAAGTCCTGGAATCAGGTGACCTAAAAAGGAAATGCAGGGCCGGGAGTGGGACCTCTCACTGTCTGGGACTGCAGTGGCATCAACAGGACTTGTTTCCAAACACAAGCCTGTCCGTGCAATTGCCACCTTGTGAGTAAATAAGGGCTAGCATCCAGCACTCCAGTGTGTAACATGGCCCTGTGCTCTGAGGAGCGCTCAGGCGTCTGTTCCAACAGCATGTTTGCTGGGACTCCGTTATCCTCCAGGGATCTGCCTGAGACATGAATTTGTGTCTCTAATAATTAATCTGTTCACAGGCTGCTTCTTCACGCTCTGCATGTTGCCTGGTTGGTCTCTGGTTATCTCAGAGACCCCAGAGCAGCTCTTGCTGGGTGAACTGGTGAGCACCAAGATGCTTGAAAAGGCTCTGCCAAACTTTGTCCCCCGGAGAAGGGAGCTCATCATGCGAGATGAGCCACAGCTTTTTTGACCTCTGTTCCAGGAACCAGCTGCCACAGTCCTCGTGGACTACATCTGTATTTTTGTGAGGAGGGAGTGGTGCCAGAGAGCTGGTTTGACACATGAGGAACTATTCCCTGGCTGAAAGGGAGCAGTGCCCCATGCTGCCGCTCCATTCCCCACCCCGTTTGTGCAAACCCTGAATGTCAAAGGGCCCAGAGCTGCCATCAGGGTTCTTTTAAGAGCAGCAGTGACTAGCAGAAAGGTATCACCTTCCAGACCTCTTAAAAAATAGACGTTAAAAATTGCTTCAAGTAACCCCACACCACGTAACGCCTTCCTGGCTGAGAAGGAGGGACCAGCCACAGCAGCAACAGGACATGGAAGTTGTGAAAATTAACTCTGATTAGGCAGAGACCTAATTAGCAGTAAGTTATACTTTTCCTTCACAAGAAGTGGATCAATCAGGGATTCCAGTTTCAAGGTGGATTGCTCAGGCTGCAACAGAAGCCTTGAAAGATCCTTGGAGAAGGAACTGGATCCTTCAGTTGATTCCAACATGTCTCACAATGAGTAAAAGAGAATCCTTTGTTAAAAGCAGAGACATACAGGGTTCATCATTTACATTTCCAAGCATCTCAGGTAGAACAACTACCTTCTGCCAGCTCTTTATAGTGATCAGAAGGGAGCCCCTTCCCCAGTTTCATGCAGAGAGGTGTTTCCCAGCCATGTGTATCCGCTGGGAATCAGATCAAGACAAACCTGGTCCCTCAATCCCAGTTAAACACATCATGTGCCATGGCTCTGCATCGTACATTAAGAAACTGAGTGCAGTTGATCTGCTGTGTCAGAGCTGCAGAAAGGGAATTTGAACACGTACAGATTTATGCAGGAAGGCCTCTTTTTGGCACCAGGCGAGGATTTCCTGGCTGGCTGTTGACACCAAAGTGCATGTCGGCTATTTTATGGGAACAAAGGGAAATCCCAGTGACTTGTGCCACAGCATTAAAACGCAGGGGTCTAAAAATAGCATTAAAGAGCTGGGCTGGAAACAACAACAGAGAGGAAAAAGAAAACCTTGTCCTTTTGTTTACTTGGGGATTTATGAAATGTGCTGACAGACTATGTGGTGGGATGTTCTCAGAGATGGTCAGGAGATGTTCCTGTGTGACTTGGTCTAGGTGATCCTGCTCTGGCAGGGGGATTGGACTAGATGATCTTTTGAGGTCCCTTCCAATCCGTAGTGATTCTATGATTCAGCACGTACTGGAGCTGCAGAGAAGATGTGAAAGCATTTCTGACCTATACAACTAGTGAAACTGGAAACAATCCTCAGCTGTGGGCACATGAGGCCAGAGGGAGCTGGAAGTCTTGGCACTCATGGCTTTGTATGCAGGCCAAGGTGGGCAACTCCAGCCAGCAGCTTCAGGGCAGTGAGAGAAGGGAGAGGAAGTCAAGAGTTATCAAAAAGGCTCATTATGGATGTGGCCCTTCCCCCTGTACCACCTCCACTGCCTTGTGCTGCCAGCACAGCTAATTGGGGCAACCTGCTGCAGCTGCCCAGAGGTCTTCCCTCTGCTTCCCCTGCCCTCGGTGGGACTCTGAGCTCTTAAGGCAAAGATCAGCCTGCTGTTTTACAGTATCACAGTATCACAGTATTATCAAGGTTGGAAGAGACCTCATAGATCATCAAGTCCAACCTGTCAACCTGTTTTGCTCATTCACTCTCACTGGCCTCTGGCTGTTAACATAATATAGCTCCTTGCTTGGGATTCTTCTCCAGGACACCTTTCAGAGTATGATCTCTCTTTCCTCCTTAAGAATTGCTCCCCTCTTGCTTCAGGATCACATAATCTCCTTGCTTAGAAGAAACTTCCAACCATTAACCCAGTGGTGCCAAGTCCCCACTAGCCCAGTTCACCCCACATCACCATGGCCATGTCCTAGAATCATAGAATCACAGAATCATTACGGATTGGAAGGGACCTCGAAAGATCATCTAGTCCAATCCCCCCACAACAGCAGGATCACCTAGACCAAGTCACACAGGAACACATCCAGGCGGGTCTTGAATATCTCCAGTGCAGGAGACTCCACAACCACCCTGGGCAACCTGTTCCAGTGCTCCATCACCCTCACCGTGAAGAAGTTCCTTCTCAGGTTGATGTGGAACCATCTATGTTCCAGCTTACAGCCATTGCTCCTCGTTCTATCACTACATGACACTTAGAATAGCCCAGCTGCATCCTCCCGATGTCCTCTAAATCCCACCAGACACAAGGACTCCACCACTGCCCTGAGCAGCCTGGGCCAATGTCCAACAACCCTTTCAGTGAATAAATTCTTCCAGCCTAAACCTCCCTGGCACAACTTGCAGCAGTTTCCTCCAGACCTGAGTAGTTGTAGAAAGTGATCAGGTCTCCCCTCACCCTTCTTTTTCCACTACAAACATAACAGCAATAACTTTGTGTGCATGGCCAAAGGATCAAAGAGCAGCTGAGACCTCGCTGCTGGGCAAACAAAAGGCCACATCCCAGGAACTGTTGATTTCCACCTCTTACTTCCATGCTAGAGGCATTAACAAGTGTCCCCAGATACAGTCAGAGCAGCTCCAATGCTGCTGGGAGGTGATCAGATCTGAACCAAGGCAAAGCCTGAAGTTTGTTCCCATAGCTAGTCAATAAAGTATTTTCATAACCAGAACCAACAAGTGCAAACCATTCATGAAATGATAAGGTCTCTCTTGAATAACTTTCAAGGGATCTGTAACCCCATACCTTACCGTGAAAGTCAAAAAAGGAGACAGGCAAAAGCTTCTTACACTGAGGGTGGTGAGACCCTGGCCCAGGGTGACCAGCAGAGTGGGAGAAGCCCCATCCCTGGAACCATGCCACTTCAGGTTGGACCTTGGGGCTCTGAACAAGTTGAAGATATCCTGGTTTGGATGAGCTTGGAAGGTCCTTCCAACCCAAACCACTCGTTCTATGATTCTTCAAGGATGGACTAACAGGTGCTGTAGTTACTCAAGTGGTTTTGAGTGGCCCAACAACCCAGTGAGGCTTCCTCAGTCCTGCCAGAGGAGCTACTGGCTGTGGCCAGGCAGTGCCTTCAGCCCCTGATATGCATCTCACTGACCCAGCCCACTGCATCACCCCAACTTCTGAGGCAGAATCAGCCTTTTTCCACGGAGGCCCATAGGCAACATTGAATCAAATAATGAATTTGTGTTTCTGGAGGAGAGGAGCTCTCCAGCAAACGTTCTGTAGGGTGGACAGTTGGACTTTATGATCTTGACGGGCTTTTCCAACCTTGACAATTGTATGATGATTCTGGGAAATTCAGAAGGGGGCAGTGGCCAGGGCTAAGGAAGAAGGTCTGTGCAAGCAGATGGGAAGCCCAAAGCTCTGCTCTTCACCCCTGCTGGGAGGGTGCGAGTTCCACACCTTCACATCTGTTCTCCTGTGTGCTTTCCGGCTGCGGAGGATGCCAGTCAGGATATTGATGCCCTGGGGCAACAATTCATCCTTCCTGCCTTCCTTCCTGGAGCAGTGCCTGGCTAGACTTGCTTCCTGCAGAGCTGCCTGCCGCTGCAGCACATTCAGAGCATGGCAAGAACAACTGAAATTCCTGCCAATGTGGAAATCCAGCCCAACAGCACATCCTGCCAGATGTTTGCAACACAGAGCTCACAGGAGATGCTGGGGCATTTGTTGCACTTCCAGGAGCTGCTAGAGAAGCTGCTGGGGTTTGGTGCTGCCTTGTAGCTGAAACAGAAACATGGCATTTTGATGGCACTGCCCTTAAAGCCGGGTAGATGTTCTGCTGCAGTTTCTGTGTTTTCCTCCTGGAGCTGCTCACTGCAAGAATGGATTGAAATTGGTGAGAACTTCAGCTGAATTAAGGTGTCTCACCATGCTCCCTACCCCAAGATGCCCTGAGCAAGCTCATCTAAACTTGGGGCTGCAGGACCGCTCAGCATCACTCTCTCCATCTTTTACCTGCTCACCATCCGCCCTGGGGTCTGCATTCAGCGCTGGCCACAACCCTGCTCCGGTGTGTGCTGCGGCCAGCAGGCGACCAGCTTCTCCTATGGAGAGGCTAACGGGTGAGAACCACACATGGGGGAATGTGTCCACTCAGTTGTGTTTACCTCAGCCATCAAGGCATGCTGGATGCCACCAGTAACAAACCAGTGGCAGAGGGCTCTGGCAGCTCCCGGTGCAGTCCCTTGTGAGCAGCGAGGCTACTGAGAGAGTGCTGCCTGCATGAGTGAGGAGAAGGAAGAGGAATGGCTGCCAACCACTCAGGCAGCCTTGTGGCAGCGTTTCCTCACACAACCCAGGGATGGGCAGCAGGGCAGCAAATCCTGCCTGCACTGCACACAAGTGGGTGAGAGCTCAGCAAGGCTGATGGAAGCAGCTCCTTGAGCAACAGGCTGGTGCACAGGCAGGACCCAGCATATCAGAGGGATCAATCTGAGCAGCTCAGCTCAGTGACCGAGTGCTTGTGTCATAACCTCGACAAGCAGCAGCAGGGACATCTAGGGTGGGCAGATGAGCTCCACAGCACCGGCTCTCTACTTCCTTTGCACTTTCATCTCCATGATGCGGACACTCAATGGCATGTTTCACTCCTCAAGGTAGCATGCAATGTGCATGCAAGCTGGGCTCACAGGATATCAGAGCAGAACAAGCAGCAGGTCCATAAAAGCACTGGAATTGTAGCAAACTCTCATTTGGATGCAGCCAGCACCAGTCTTAGTCTTCCTCTGGGACAGAATCCAAGCACCAGCTCAAGATTGTTCTGCACCAAGCACCTGTTCTGCACAACCAGGGGAGGCAAACAGGAGGATGGGAGCAACAAAGAGCCTTTTTGGTGCTTCTGTTTTTGGCTAAAACTGTTCCTAGTTCATTCTCCCCTGGCATGATCCCCTACCACAACCATGGCAGCTGGAATATGGCAGCACTGAGCTGGTCCAGACTTTAAGCCACTACAATGGCCCAGGAGAGTTTCTACCACCTGCGTTTCAGGGTTGGATTCATCCACTTCTTAAAAACAAGAGACATGTAAATCACAGGAGAGCTAAGTTTCACAACCCTTCCTCAGCCCTGGTTTGAGCACTGTCAAACCCCCATGAGCCAAGCACAGTGTTGGGACAAGAATCAGTGTCCCACCACACACCTCCAACACGCTCAAAACCTTCATCAGGCCAATAAATCCCTCTTGGTAACAAAGCAAACCTCTAAGACTTCTAAAAAAAGATTTCACAACTGAAGCAGTAAATCAACCTGGCCCCTGATAGCTCATTCACAGGGAATCCCTGCACTAGAATGGAGAGAATCATAGCATCATCAAGGTTGGAAAAGACATTCAAGATCATCAAGTCCAACTGTCTGCCCTACAACCCCCAACCACGAAACCATCTTTCAAAAGACCATGTTGTTTGCTTGTTTTTTGAACGCGTCCGGGGTTCCACCCCCTCCCTGGGCAGCCTATTCCAAAATCTCTTCACTCTTTCTGGGAAGAAATTTTCCAAATATCCAATCTGAACCTCCCCTGGCACAACCTGACCCCATTTCCCTTTGTCCTGTCACTAGTCACTAGGGAGAAGAGGCAAGAGGCCAACACCCACCTTACTAAAACCTCTTTCCAGCTCCTTGGCCCAGGAGTGGCCGGCGAGCCAGGCTGGGACCTTTGTGTTGTGTGCTTTAATGCAAAACAGTATTGGTCACTTAACTGGCATGTTGCTGCAGTGATTGTTGGGTTTGTGCGTTATAATGGTCTCCAGAATGGGGTTTTATCTAGTGCTTCTGAAAGTCTGCTCAATCTGTTTAATGCTCCAGAAAATGTACAGGAACAAGGGACGAAAAGCACCTGAAGTGTATCCATCAACAGGAGCTTCTGACTTCAGCAGATCCCAGCCAGAGATTTGGAGGAGGAGACAGCGGTCCAGGCATTGGCCACGTACCTGCATCCAAGTGAAAGTTGAAACCATTTAGTCTGACTGTGCAAATGCTGAGTTCATGGGAAACAAGCAGGAGAGGGATCCCATGGTGGTATTTACTGCAGTTTTCTTGCGCGGTCCTTCAGGGCAGCCTGTCCTGTCATGGTACCTTCAACAAACCTCCTTCCTTCTGGGCAATGGAGTGAAGTCCTTCACAAAACAGAGCTGATTAGGATTTTTCTCAAGGAGATGCTGGCTCTTGCACATCTGCACATGGTTTGTCTTGGGATGCAAAGCACAAGGGTCAGTCCATAGTGTTGAAGAACTGTTGCATTTAAACA
This sequence comes from Rhinopomastus cyanomelas, assembly GCA_013400115.1. NCBI lineage: Eukaryota > Metazoa > Chordata > Aves > Bucerotiformes > Rhinopomastidae > Rhinopomastus > Rhinopomastus cyanomelas. The sequence continues at coordinate 229,623 of VXBP01008281.1, read as the reverse complement.
TCAGGCTTTGCTTTTGCCATGAAGGGAAGGATGTGAAACCCTTAAAAAACTCAGAGCTGACCCACAGCATGTAGATCTGTCTCAAGAAAACATAGTTTAGTGGGCAGGGTGAAGCTGGGTTGACAGTTGGGCTTTATAATCTTGGACTTCATGATTCTATGATTATCACGGCTGTTCAAACTCAAATCCTGCATCCCAGCTCCTAAAAGCATCAACAATGTGAAATAGTCCATCCTAATCCCCAAACAACAGAACTGAGCATCCCAAATTCACCAAATGCTTTATGGTTTTGAGGTTAGACCTGGATTTCCAGGGGTACCTCCTCTCTGCACGCCAAGAGATGCCTAAGTCTCCGATCGTTCCTGTCTGGAACAATGAAGACCAGAAAGCTGCACCAAGACAAGCCTCTTGTGCCAGGCAATGTAGGCAAAGAAGCACTTTCCCAGGAACTTGGTCTTCTTTGGGCATCAGAGGAGAAAAACCACAGTAACACCCAGGAACATCCAGCACACTGCAGAGCAACACTGGGCAGATACAGGCTCCCAGCTCAGCTCCCATGATGATAGTCCAGCAGAGCACTCAGGCTCTACTGAAGCAACCAGACCCTTTGCACAGGTGTGGTGGGTTCAGGACCACAATTCAGTATCAAAGAAAGGAAAGCAAAGCAGTGAGGTCTCAATGGCATCTCGGATAAAATTCACCAGACAATCGATGGCTTAGGGAAACTCCAGAAAGATCTATTAACCCTAACTATATACAGAAAAGGTTATGCAAGTCGGTGCATACAAACTGTGTCATCAATGCCCTCACAGAACCTGAGAAAATAGAATGGCAAACCACTCCAGTTTGGGCCTTGGATCTTCTTCTAATTTAGAGACCTGGGAAGGAAAGCATGTCAGTCTGGGATGGCCTGACTGCTCAGCGCCCACACCGGCATCCCTTGGTGCAGCCGCATGCGTTTCAAAGGACCCAGTCTCTTTCACATCCAAGGTTTGAGGATTCTCCAGTCCTCCTGCTTTCCT
>VXBP01008281.1:90065-228275 GCA_013400115.1 Rhinopomastus cyanomelas | reverse complement strand
GGGGGGGGGGAGGTCCCGTGACCTGTGCAACCGGAGTAGGCCCCCCAGAACACAACAAAACTTTTCTTCCTCATGAAAGCACTTCTACAGGTTCTAGCAGTGCTCAAACTGCAACAACAGGTGGCAAATCAACAACTTTTCTTTCCTGGAAACTGAGCTGTTGCTCCTGTTCTCATCACCCTTAGTTACAAAGGTTTAAGCTGGAAAGGACTTCAGAGATCATTCAGCTCCAACCCCTCACCATGGGCAGTGACACCTCTCACCAGACTGGGTTGCCCAGAGCCCCATACAACCTGGCCTTGAACACTTCCAGGGATGGAACAGCCACAACCTGGGGAGCAATGGATGGCAGGAAGGTAGGAGGAAGCTGGGAGGAACAGCCTGAGGAGCCCCCCAAGCCCTTGCATTGTTTAGGCTGCAGTACAGAACCAGGCAGGTGAGATCACACTGAGTGTGACAGCCGGCTTGTGAAGGAAAGTACTCAATCTGCCCAGGATGCTGGGGAAGGATGTGCAATAGCAAGTTCATCTTCTGTCTTCATCATCAGGCTCTGGTGTTCAGGAGGCTCCTGCATTCCCCAGCTCTGCAGGATCTCAGCACCATGCCAGAGTGATTGGAGCTGGGTGGAAGCAAACCCTGCCCCAGGCCGGGCTTGGGGCTCTCTGCCTATGCACCAAGTGTGTTCTTAAGTTCTGTGACCCAGACAGCACTGCCAGGTGAGCTAAGTGGGGCTGGAGATGAGCCCAGAGCCATCTCCCAGGTAAGGAAGGAGACAGAATGGTCATAATTCAACACAGCTGCTCAAAGCTGTGCTCAGTGGGCTCTGGGCACCAGCAGAGCCATCAAACCAGCATCACGACCAACCCCCAGCACCTACTGCCAGTGACTGGCCCTGCCAGTGTCCACAGAGAAACTGCCCAGCCCAGCCCTTGCCTCTCTTTGTAAGCAAAAGGAACCTGTATCATCATCAACAAAATTGTCCAGCATCACTAACTGGAACCCAGTGAGCTCCCCATGGCTGGCAAGGAGGGACAAACACCAGCTCATCCACGGCAGTGCAATTAGTTCTTTTCCCAGTGAGGATGCTGCTGGTGCCAATGAGGTATTTCTGCACCACAAAGGGATTCTGACAAGTCACTTTTTTTTCCCCCCTCAAAAGTAATTTCCCGTTTCACTCTACGGAAAAACATCAGCAGGAACCCCTCCAGGCAGCAGCTCCACTGTTTCCATGCCCTCTTGCAGCAGCCCTGGCTCTTCAATCCAAGCAGGAACAGAGACCTGCACATCCTACACACAGAACCACTCCTCGCTGGGTTGTGGCTCTGGTTCTCCTGCCTTCCCTCAGCAGCCCAGGGTTGTGGCTCCCTTGGGGAGATGTACACTCAGGGTTTGTGCTCCTGGCCTTGTCCAGGTATTGTGGGAACCACTGCAGCCTTTTGTGAGAGAACCAGAGCTGAGCAACCACCTCATTCTGCTGCTTTTACAAAGCTGGTATAAGTTCCCATGTGGGTTTTAGATGCATCTCAGCACATCCCACTAGACACTCGAAGCAATGCAGGGGCAGAACAGGGAGGGGTCACAGCCTGAGATTGGCACACCCTGAATTTTGCCGATGGTTGGTGATTTGGTGCCACTGACGCCTCCATTTTCGTCTCCTCACATTCCCTCTCTCACTTTCCATTTGGGTTTTTTCCTCAAGTATTTCTTCTGATCCCTTCCCATTTTTGTTCCTCCTCCTTTCACCCTCCCTTCCTTCTCTTCACAAGAGGCCAGCTCTCACTTCTCTTAAATCACACCCCCCTTCCTTTCACTCAGTGCTGGGCTCTGCTGCTGCAGCATTTTGTGTTCCAACCCCCAGACTTCCAGCCCAGTGACAGCAATAGGTCATTTCTGTGCAGGACATCAGAGCCAGCAACTGCCCCTCCACAATCCAGGGGGTCCTGGGCATGTGCTTCAGCTCAGACCTGTCTGTAGGCCCTTCCCCTCATATGGGACCAGTGTCACCCCACGGATGCCTCATGTTTACTAGCAAGGTACAACCTGCTTTGGTTCCCCACATCTGCTAGGGGAGCACAGCTTTGCTTCCTCAAACCCTGTGCCTGGGGGAACCCAGCAGAGGGTTTGGTTTATTGTGATTGATCCCTCCTGAGAACTCAGCCGGGAGAGAGGCTGCAGCCTGGCTGTGGGTGAGGTTGAGTAAACAGCCCCGCGCTGGTCGTGGAGGAGGTAGAGGATTGCACAAACCCCACAGACAAAACAAACCCGGGTGTGTGTCGACACGTGAGAATGTTCCTGATGAAGGGGAATAATAAAAAACAGCAGAAGATGATTTATAATAGTCTAATTGCATTTGAAACAGCTTGTACCCAGCTAGCTAGGGGAAAGGGAGTCCGAAGGAAATGGAGGAAAGAACAATTCTTGGGTCAACCTGACATTTGTTGACTGGTCTGTGGGAAAATATTCTCACAAAAACAGACTTTGAAGCCGTAAGAGAAAGAAAATATTAATGAAAAGGATTATTTCAGATGCCCTGGTGTTTGTGTGGCAGAGATGCTGTGGACAGGCAGTGATGGAGGAACCCACCAGCAGCTTGGGATGTTCCTTCCCTACTGGTGTAGCCTGATTCCCACCGCTGTGAAAAACCCTCGTATTTCCTCACGAAAAAGAAAACACAACCCTCAGTCTCCAAGTTGTTGGGGCACCACTGGGGCTTTGATACCAGGAGGTGAAGAGACTCATAGTGTGTGATGTCTGGCAAAGCCTCATGGCCCAAAGCCTGGCTTGCAGTAGCCAATGGCATGAGGTCTCAACCCACAGCAACTGCAGAAGGAAGCTCTGGTCCAGTTGGTGACCCCTGCCCTGACACTGATGGCAAAACGTTCTGCTGGCGTGGTCTCTGTCTTTCTCAGCAAAGCTGAGAGGAATGTGGGTTTGTGGGTTTTTCCTCCTTGGCAGAGCTGAGAAGTCCTGAGGAAGTCCCCAGGAGGAACATCCAGCCCAAGTTCTTGCAGCCAGCTGATGGAAGGTTTCTTGCTGCATTGCCTTGCTCATCACCACCAATTCTTGGCCCCCTGTATCAAGTTTGGAAATTGAATCAACCTACTGCAATGGACAGACACCAGAAACCAGGACACATAACCATGGGACTGGATGGAAGTCACCCCACACCAAGGACATTGTAGGGGGTCGAGCAGGTTGCCCAGGAAGCTCTGCAGCCTCCACCCATGTGAATTTTCACCATCATGCTTGATGAAACCCTGAACTACCTCTTCTGACCTCAGAGGTGACCTTGGTTTGAACAGGAGGTTGGTTTAGACACCTCCCAAAGTTCCTTCCTGCTTGAAGAGCAACTCCTGAGGAGCCTTCCCACAACCACCAGCCACCACTACCTCATTTCTTCAAGCCACTTCCCCAAATACCTCCTGCAGAGCTGCCTGACAGCTACTGCTGTGGCAGGTCTGCCCAGCATTCCTCAAGCACCTGCGAGGAGGGGATGGGAGCACCTCCCACTACAAGATTATTCTTGGAGGAAATCTAGAAGCTCCATAGCCCCAAAGCATCGCTTGTCTTCTTGAGGAGCAGCCTCCTGACCTTCTGCCCAGCTTTCAAGTCAGCACATGCTCAACCTGTTCCTTTCTCCTGGCACTGAGAGGCCTTTATCCTGCTGTTCCAAGCAGCCTGTTCCATGACAAAGCTCCTCTATGGTTGCTTGCCGCACCCAGGCACCACCAGCCACCCAAGCTGGTCCCTGTTGGTGCGTGGGACCATCACTGCCATCCCCACTGTCTCCGATTGACTTTTCCTAATGACTTCGCTTTACTCAGAGCATTTGTCAGCACCAACAGCCTCAGTGCTGACCCAGCCAGATCTTTATCACAAACACTGGATTTGCACCCAGTTTCACCCTCAGGTTCTTGGCGAGTGGCACTGCTTGGAGCAGCCTGAGGGAAGAGCTCAGCTGTTCCGTCACACCTCAGCTGCCCCTGGAAACACAGGGTCAGGCACCCGAATTTAGGGTTTCACTGCTGTCAGGGTTTTACATTTTGATGTGGACACAGAGGGAGGGAACACTGCAACAGCCCCTGCAGCAGGCAGGGTGGCTCCATTAGTGAGATGGGGATCAAGGCCACTGTTTCCTCATGCTGCTTGCAAGGGCAGCTCCGCAGCAGGGTCTGGCAATCAGCCACCCCTTGAGCAACTGGTGCCATGGAAGAAGCTGCCATGATGCACACAGGAGGCAGTTACCAGCCTGCTCAGCAATTACGGGCATTGTCTGTTGCCAGTGGGCTCTGCCCTAGCACCTACATGGCTCTTGCCCCACCGGCACCCCCAGAGTAGGCTGGAGCCAGGAGTGGTCCTCCAGTAGCCTCAGGGGAACCAGAGAGTTCTTTATGTCCCTCTCACCATGTACCAGTAGCACACGGCGAGACAGTACTCCTCTCCCATCCTTTGCTGCTGTGGGCCAGCAGTGCTGGATTTTGGCCAGTGCATCCCCACTGCCATCTGGGCTTCCAAAAACGGTGGCAATATGAGTTACAGGGTCAGAGTTACATGGGGATGGAAGAGGAACTCATGTCACTAATTTGATAAGCCTCTGCACAGTGGATCATACATGTGGAAGAGGTTGGCATGGAAGTAAGATAAATATTGTCACTAGCTTGTCAGCAACCCCTGGCTGGTTGTCACTGTCACCACAGACGTTTTGAGGAAAGGCTAAAACAGTGACGGTCCGGAAAAAGCCAGCGCAGGAGCATCTATGGGCAGCAAGTGCAGGGCTACAGGAGCAAGAGCCAGCAGCAAACCAGCAGCGTGAGGAGGTGCCAGACCAAAACTCCACAGCGACATCCAAGAAAAAAAAAACAGCCTGACAAGTTTCCCTACTCTTAGCCACAAATCCACGTCCCACACAGAGCAGAAGGCTTTGAGAGGGGAGCTACTGAGAATAAAAGTCGTAAGGACATCAAGACTTACTCCATACCTTCTGTCTCTCAGATAAATCCCAAGTCTGAGGTCTGAAGAAACTTTGGACCCCAGTGCAGACACTTCAAAGATACAGATACAACTCTGAGCACAACATAACCATCTGAGACAACCAGCTTTTGCTGCTGGAGAACAGAAGCAGCTTTTCGAAGGGGACAATCTCAGCTTGACATCATCGGCCACAATCATTTCCTCCCCAAGCCATCTAACCTTTCCAAAGTCACCTCTTGGGGAACCACATGGCCAAGACCAGCTCCTCCATGTCACACACCCCAACAGGCAGCTCCCATACCTCTAAGCCAAACCCCCTCAAATTTAAGCTGCCCCTAGGCTTCCAAGAGGCTCAGAAGAGATTGGGACTTAACAGGAATGAGCTGCTTAGACCTTTCCTCTCTTTTCATTTATCAGTTGCTTTGATCTGCTACAGCTGGAGTGAAGCAGTGGGGCAGAAAGAGGCATCGGTGCTGGTGGGGAGCAGGTAATTCACTCCCATGGCAGAACAAGGTTGTGTTAGGCCCCACGGTGGAATCAGATACCCAGCGGGTTCTCACAAAAGTTCAGCTCAAGGTTTGCTGCTGAGCTACAGATGCAAAAAGAACCCAGTTTTGAGGGTCCCTTCCCACTTCAGTGACCCACTAGACCCACAGCAGCCGCCTAAGCTCCCCGCATATCAAGGTCTGAGGGCACTAACAGCACTTTTATAACAAGATGCGTAACATTCGGCCAAGGTCCCGGTGAGGAGACGGCACTTCACACGCATCGCACCAAGCTGCTGGAAACAGACCATCACAAAGCATTATCCTGAATCCTGCCGGCCTGCAAGATCCAGCACTTGCCATGGTGCTGCAGAGAGGACTCGGGGAAAACCTGCCCCTAAAGAGCAGTGAGCCACGCACAGCTGCCTGGAACCCCAAGAGAACCCCCATTACATGAGTACGATGTGATGACAACCTGTCAACCATTCTAAAACTAATGCCAACCTGAGTGCCACCAACACAAGCGGTCATGATCAAGTTGAAAACTTCGCCAGAAAGAAGCTGTGTTTGGGGGTTCTTTTGCAACACGTGTTCCCCAGAGCTGCCCACCCTTACTTGGGGCAGCAGCCCCAAGTGACACAGGTTAGATGACATAGCCCTGCCTGTCCCATACATGGGATGTCCCGTAAGCTGCTGGGAAGCCATCCAGCTCTGATGAGCTCTCAAGGACCATCTCCATCATCCCAACCTTTCCAGAGTGGCACTTAGGGCTGATTTCAGAAAACCATGTTATTTGTGTTAATAACCCAAACTAGGAGCAGGATGTTCGTTCTGTAATCTCCCCCAATCCTTTTGAAATGCAGCAATAAAAACCTACAGTCACAGAATCTCTTTTTCAATATCCTTGGGATGAAATTGCCTGGTTTCTATTATATAGAAAGGGCCATCCTAAGGATTTTGAGATCAGGGTGTCTGCAACTTTCTAACTGCTCAAGTAGGCGGAGGATGGGGTGAAAATTATAGACACAGATGTGCTTTTAAACATGAACATTTACTAACATAAATAAACGGTGTTTTATAACAAAAGGCACAGATTCTCAACTATAAACAATGGGAAAATATTTACAGTTTGCACACAGGTCATCAAATGCCAAGTGCACGGTTGGTCACTTCATGTCTTCTCTGTATGGTGAGATTTAGCTCCTTCCAAGCCATTTCGTCAGCTCTGCAACATCCGCGTTGTGTCCTCCCCTACAAAAACCTGCTACCAGAGTTTATTGAAACGAATCGTTTAGCAGCACAACTTTTCAAATGGAGACGGTGTTGCTAAGTTCCTCGTACTGGATAATAAAATAAGGGTAGCTCTGGTCGTCATTAAAAATGACAAAAATCTGCGGCTCGAAGTAATTGTCCACACAGGAGTCGTAGAGGTCACTGGTGATGCTGCCGGGGTTCACCGGGGGAGGTCTCCTCATGGTGTGGTTGCCCACTGTGTACCTCCCTGTCAGCACCTTGGCCAAGAACATGTAGTGAACTCCTTTGGGCGACCTCTTGGAGAAGTTGTGTGAGTAACTGGCTTTCCTGGCAAAGTAGCTGCCCTGGCCAAACATGGTGGCGTGTTTGCCGCAGACCCGTGGATCAAAGTTGTGTTTGCAGATGCCATCCACCACGTCCTGCGAGGTCCCGTGGAATAAGTGGCGCTCGTTCATGATCCTGTCGAGCCCCGTCATTTTTTTGGACATGTATTCTTTTTTCCTGGAACAGAAAAAGGACAGTGAGCATGAGCGTTCACACCAAGGGAGAAGGATCAGCATAGGTATTTGACTCATGGCTACAGAGGCTACTTGATTAAAACAGTAGCTCCTGCTTCAGCTCAAGAGCGAGCTGGCAGATTTCTGACTTGATATCCTGAACTTATTTGGAAGTTTCTCCGAAGGGAAGTTTTAGAGAGGTTATCAGTAGATTATCAGCGTGTCAAACCTCTTCAACAGGAAATGTCAGGGTAAGGTGTTTTTCAGATAAACGCTGTTCCACTGAAGATGCTCCTCTTCTTCAGAAAATCTGGTGTTCCCAAATTCTACCCAATGTCTATTTTCACAGCCCGAATTTCCTGTTTTAGAGTATTTCCCACTCTCACCCAAAGAACAGAATTTGCACCATCTTACCTTTTATATTTCTCCCAAAGAAACTGATTCTGCACTCTGAGAATTTTCAAGATTTTGTATTTGGTCTCAGGCACCGTCTTGTGAAACAGATTATAGATGGTTCTATAGCTTTTGTCTTCCTTCAGAACAGGCACTTGGATGAAGTCCTGAGATGGATCCATGCTAATCCACGTTTCAGGGTAGAAGTTTGGAGAGGTAACAGCAGCTGGAGATAAGACGTGTGAAGAAGCTGAATCAGCCGATGATGGAGAGGAGTCTGGAGAGGTCCCACCTAACGTCCTGGGTTGGGGAAGGAGAAAACAGAAGAGCTTCTAATCACATTTATTTCACCACTGAGGCATCTTAAGCAAGTGCTGCTCTTCAGTTCTGCAACAATTCCCGTATCTTTAGTGCTTCATTAACCCAAACATGTGGCTATTTCTGCTATTTCAATGACTCCCCAGCCACACCGGCTAACTGCAGCCTTGACGCTGAGGGTGTTGTTCCACACTGGGAAATCATACTGGCATGGGGCTTAAAAGCCTCCTGTCACCACTACTCACATCCTGGTGTGGGGTCAGACAGGCAGAACACTACCCAGTGCACCACTTTGTACATTAGCTACAAGGTGTAAGTGATTTTCACACGGCAAGTTGGACACAGCTAATAAGAAAAGGTGAATAATGTGGCAACATCTGCCCTAATGTCCTTAGAATACCACAACAGGAGGAGAAACACAGGCTTTTGTATGAAGAACATCAGATAACCCCAACTAACAACATTTCATAGGCAAAATTTGCCAGTACCTTGCTGGGTGATGCAGAAGAGGAGGTGCTGGTTCCAGCAGTGCCCAGGGTCAGGGTGTCTTGTTTTCATTTGCACTAGCCAGATGTCGATTTGCATCTGCACTTGCTTATTTTCATACGACAGGACAGCCCCTCCTCTTGGGAGAGCTGCCAGCTAGGGAGTCAAGCAGGGGTGAAAGGGTTGGGAAGCAGCACGGACGCCAGAAAAAGAACTGACACCAGTAAAGCCCAGTTAAGAACACCAGCTGTGGTGTGGCAAGACTTTGTTCTTAATAAAAACCTGCACCTTTGCAGAATTTTTTCACCCTCCTGAAGCTGCTAAATTTAGAGCGTGTGGTGTTTGTGGCTTACGTTCATCTGATCACAGCCTGGAGGAGGAAGCCTTACTCAGCTGCATTGTCCTTCCGTAGCAGAGTTCTCCTTCCTACACCAGTGACAATACTGGGAACATGTAACGTTCACAGGTTCACGCTCTGCTTTTCACACTGCTTGTGTAAAAAGCTGCTTAGCCACTGCAAGCTACTGAGGTGCCTGTTTTGTTACAAGAATACATGGAATTGTCTCCAAATTTCTCCTGGTGAGTGTTTTACCAGAGTATTTTGACAGGAAAAGCAGGACCTGCCCGTGATGAAAACAGATGGGTAAGGAGCTCTCAAGCAGCTCTTGTTAGGAAAGAACACCAAGTCAGAGGAATCCACTGCCTGAACCTTCTCGCTAAACCCCACAGATGACCTTAAATTAAACTTCATTGAATTAAAGTTTAATGAGCATTAAAGTGGATGAAATTTCTTGGGTCACTTGTGCTCTGATAATGAATCACTGCCAAAGAACAAGGAGAAAACCTGCTCTGATGTGAAGGAGAAGATAGGGGAAGTGAATCCTTGGTGAATTCATCTTTGGCCAGATCCTGCCTCCCAGCAGATTCCCTCGTCCGTCTGTGTGAGAATAATGAGCAGACAAAGTCTCAGAGAGCTAAAGGTAAAGCAGCAGCTCCTCAGGGATCAATATTTCTTCGTTCAGGCGTGCCGCTGCCTGCAAAGCCACATAACCATGACTCTGCACCTGGGCAGAACTCTCGAGGCTGCCCCTGCTCTCCAGCCAGTGATGCAGACTAGGACAAGCTGCTCTGATGCCCACAGCCCACCCACCCCAATGCCAGCTAAGGCAGCCTGCTCAGAATATTTAACGTGAGTGACAGATGAGCCTGAGAGAGCCCTGTGCCATTTTCTGTGTGACCCAGAAATGATCTTGTGCTGTTGAGCTATTCAGGTCCAGAATACAAACTTCAGGGGGAAAAGAACCCCAAGTCTATTTTTATATGGATCAGACAGACAGTGCTCACACTCCTCTGAGCAGACTTAAACAGTGCTCACGTGGCTGTCACCTGCTGTTCCAAGCTAAAAGGGGAGCTTGCTTCATTTGCATGGATTTGACTCAACTCAACATTCTGCTCATGATTTAACAAAAACCCCGAAGACGGATTTGTCTGACTGTCAGAACAGTAACCTGCAATACTACAGGATGCCTTTAATCATTCTTTTTTACCTCTTGAAGTCAATGGGTAAAAAAAATATGAACGTAGAATCTCATTCACTGACTTGGACTGGAAAAACCACGGCTCAACCCTCAGTTATGGATTAATGAGTCAGGCACCAAACACAGTAAGAACGCTGCAATCCTCTGGTGAACTTTGTCCTGAGCAGTGTAAATTATTCGTGAGCTTTTACGATACAAGGGAAGGCATTAAAAAGTCAACATCTGCCCACCACTATCAGCTGCTTCCCACAGTTCCAAATCAAAAGTGATTTCCCAGTTTTAAAGCAGATCTAAGCAGGTGGGAGGGAAATAAAAATTGCAGGCAGCTTTGTGGGAGCAGTGGAGGGAAACACTAACTTCTTATAGACGGCACCCCAAAATGGTTCAGAGAGTCTTTTGTTCATTGCTAAGAACTGTAGTCTTTTAAATAATCCTGATGAGGTCTTTAGATGAGTAGGAGTTGCTGCACAACAATGGGAATTTCAGAGCCTGACTTACAGATCTGGTAGCTGGCACGAATAGTTATGGAACCCCTTAAAAGGTTCTCTGAAATTAGTGGCAACTGCATCATTTTAGCACATCTCAAATTAGGTGTAAAAGTTTCTGGTTGCAAATCATCAGGAAAATACCCCAGACCCTTGCTTTTCATTGAGAATCTGAAATTTCTGAAGCAGAAAGCCCACACTTGATCTTTTTACCTGCATCCGCCCAGTATCCCCATAATAATTTGAGTTTTCTTCCTGTTTTTCCACATCTAAAGCTGTTTCTAACAAACACGTGTTGTGAGGCTCAGGCCAAATTCCCTTTCACCTCACAATTAGCTGCGGTAACAACTCTGCAGGCTAATGAGCAGTCCAGCCCTGTGACTGGCCCTGTGTGCCAGGCTGCCAGTCACAACACTGGACAGTATGTTCCCAGCTACCAAATTCCAGCAATCCCATTTCCAGCTGTTGTGGTGAGATCACAATTGTGCTGGAGAATTCAAGAATAGTTTTGGATGCTTGTTTTTATGGGATCTAGAACACACGGCCTGGCTGCGAGACACGTCATAACCTTTAAATGACAGAGCCTGACCATAAGGAGTCACTCAGGTAAGACTCTTCAGAGCAAACGTGAAGCTTCTGTGGTGCTGGTACTTACTGTAAAAAGGGCATGAGCACCACGCAGGAGCGGAGCAGGGGCCTCCTCTTGATCTCTCTCCTGAAGCATGCGTTCTGCTGGAACCCATCCTTGATGTTTAATATGTACTGGTTGTGCCAGGTGACAAACCGAACCTCTTTCAGGCCCCGGCAGCTGGCTTCTTCTATCAGTCTTACAACAGGCTGGTTCCAGAAAATTAAGAGAACAAAACCACATGCGTGATTAATTACATGTTCAAACACTAGTGTTTTTGCCAGAGACCTCCAAGAGTCCCTCTCTCTACTCCCCTCCTCCTCTGCTGTAGGACACGTAGATTCAGATACCTTCCCGGGAGACACACCAGCCAGGCACATCTCTACACGCTTGGTGCTGGTGTGACTGTACGTGCACATGTTGAATGTTATTCCCAGTATGTAACCCAAAACTCGTTGAATACAAACTCCTTACCTTTTGTCTTTGCCTGCTGACTGTGAAAAGCAGAAATCTGCTGTACAACACTATACATTAATAGTCTCATCCTTTTTTTTTTCCCCTTTCTGCACTACTGAAACCCAGTTCTTTTAACTTCTCCTCGCAGGTCAAACACCATAAACTTCTTGAGTTTTGTGGTGTTTTGTCCCAGATCCTCTTGCATTAGTTTTGTTCTGCAAAGCCCCAGAATGAAAAAAGTGGTCTGCCTCTAACCTTCTCACCACGTCAACCCTAAAGCCCTGGAATCAGCATGACCCATGACAGAGACCAGTCTGATATAGCTGAAGGTTATTTCTGGTGCTGCCAATACTGTAGGATGCTGATGAGGTTTTACCCGAGGTACCATGCAGAGCTCTGGCCAGCCAAAGATGAGCTGGGAACTCAGCACCAGTGTTTACAACTGTGGCTGTTAAAGACCAAAGGGCACTGGTGACTCTGGAACAGGTGCATGTAAGCCACCAGTGGACAGATTTAAATGAGACATTTAGGAAAAGGTCCCCAAGAAGCTGGGGCTGGCAGATGTGGGACTGTCTCACTGCGTACAGTGAGGGCTACGGGAGGCTCCATCCTGTGTGGTGATAGCTTTGGGGAGAGGCAAATGAAGTGACAACTGCAGAAGGCTGCAGAAAGCCACCCCACGCCTTAAAAACAGATCTGTAGGGATTAGAAAGGACTTCCTTGGTAGTTTGCTCCCCAGCTGACAGCTTCTGTGTCTCCCATGCGTGCAGGGACAAGTCACAGGGCAGCCCAGCGGAGCAGAGTTCTCCTTTTATTGCTTTTTCAGTTCCACACTGACCTCCCTGATTACCTGCCTCAACAATAAGTAACTTCTCTGAACATTCCAAGAGGAAATAAGACTTTTATAAGCCTGTGCTGTACACAGGATTGCAACCCAAAAGCAGGGCTCTCTAATGTGTTCAATACCTCAGAGTATTCTCTCCAGCCAAAGTGGTCCCTGCAGAAGTATTTCCAGACTGTGTAGTAGCTGGAGCTGGAGCTGGGACAGGAAGGTGTGGACAGACGCCGCATTTGGTCAAACTCAATGGTTTCATATAATTTCATAATGTTCAAATCCACCCAGAATTCATGGCCCCTGGAAAGAAGCAGCAAAACAAACAATTGTCACCTTTCACAATCCATTAAAAAGATCGTCCAGAAATAAACCAGCAGAACAACCACGAGCACTGTCCTCTTCAGAGGTACCCACAGGCTGGCCACGCTCGTGTCACAGAGCCCCGTGACATGAGGATGTCCCATGAGCTCAAAGGGGGCACAGCACAAAGACAAGTGGGTAGAGCAGGGCACCAAGGGGCTAACCAAGGGTCTCCAGGGACAAAAAAAACCCCAAGGTCAGTTTCAGTCCCCAAGAAGGACTGAAACCCAGCCCAGCAGCCTTTTTTCCCAGCCCAGTGGTATTTATTCAGCGTGCCAGAGCCATGCAGGTATCAACAGACAGATCCCTGACATTTGGAGACTCCTGAGGAAATGCATTGCATGACTGTGTTTGATGAAGCAGCCGCAGACTATTCCAAAGGTTATTCTTGCAAAAGTCGGTGCTTGGGGGGAAGAGAAGAAAATGTAAGCGGCTCCAGATGAGGAGCATCTGCTGCCAGAGAGCCGCAGTATCTTTCATTGCGTGCGGCAGAGGAGAACCAGTAAAATAGGAAAAGGAAATGTGATTTCACACATTTGGAGCTCGTGCTGGTGAATGCTGGCTCTTTGCTTCTTTATTTATTTAGCAGCTGCTTTGCTATGACAAAGATCAATGCCAGCATGCAACTGGTGCTCCCAGGAGGACTCAACAACCATAGCGTGCTGCAGCTGAAGAACCAGAGTGGACCCACCACCTACAGGAGAAAACAAAAGTGAATTTTCTCCAGGCTTGCCAAAGTCATGTTTGATAGCAGCCACGAAACGGCTCAGCCTGACACTGCTTCTTCAGTCAGCACTCAGAGAAAACATCACGTTAAAGAACATTCTCAGATTCTCAAGCTCTACTGATCATCACACAATCCTGGGTTTATTCACAATCAAGAACGTTAAGAAAGAGAAGAAATTATAGCGATGTCATTCCCTACAGAAGTTAGCTCGGTTTAGAAGCAGGATTAACATATTTTCAAAATAATGCTGTTTTCAGAATTAGTTTTCTACTATCATCTCTTTGGTATTCACTCACAGTTAGTAATCTTTGGCAACAGTAACGGCAGCTTTTGAGCCCATATAAAATATTTGCTGTGAATTCTTAAACGTTGTAATTCAAGCTGATACTTGAAATCAGCAGTTCCATTTTCGATGAAATTTGCCACATCAAGTGACAGCTACTCCAGCCATCGACAGGGCTTTGTGAACGCAGATTCACCCAAGAGGGGCTGTGATTCCGCCCGTTATTTCACACACTCGCTGGCACAGTCGCCCAAGAGTTTCATGATACCACTGGCACAGAAAACTCTTGAGGAGCTCCCACTTACAAAAATTACGATGAGCTCGAACGGTCCTTCACTTCTCACTAGGAGGTGCAGGTGCGAAGCTGTTTGTGTTGTTTAGCATCATCAATTAATTGCGTTTGGGTCTCTGAAGTGCCAAGCATGGTTTGAAGCATTAAGTGCTTTCCTGGCACAGATAAAAGGGCAAGAGGGCGGCTCCTATGGGGTCCCAGTCAAGTGATCTACTCCACTGCTGTTTGTGTCGGTTTGGTTTTCATATAGACTTTGTTTTGTTACCACGTAGGGGTCAAGACAGGGTACAGAACAGTGCCCAAAGTCAAACTAAATATCTTAGAGCTGCAATTCCATGAGCTTTTAAAATGCTTTGGCCACAAACATCATTATTTTCACACTTTTCAAGACCAAGTCACAACCAGTACAAGTTTTGTCCAACTCCCTTCCCAGAGAGGTTGTGGCTGCTCCATCCCTGGAAGTGTTGAAGGCCGGGTTGGCTGGCGTTCTTGGCAGCCTGGTCTGGTGAGTGTTGCTGCTGCTAATGGCAGGGGGATGGGACTAGATGATCTCTGAAGTCCCTTCCAATCTGAACCATTCTGTGATTTCATGTCCTGCCTGCTGTAGGAACAGCTCCAGCCAGCTTCTTCCTCTTTAAATTGAGAACTTCCTACCAAAAAGGAACACTTTTCCAGTTCCCTATGCATGGTTCTCTAAAACCTGTCAGAGAACCAGACTAATGTAGAGGAACATTTTGTCATAATGACAGTCTCACGCCAAATCTGTAGAAGGTGTAACAGTGTGTTCCCTGCTTGCGTCAACAGCGTACTGGCTAGAGCACCAGTATGGGAGGAAACCACTGACTCTGTGTAGGAGGTGGATTCTAATAACTCATGTCTTCCCACCCAAGCTGCATCCCACCGTGAGGAGCTGGAAATCCTAATTAGAGCTGACATTGCACAGCCCACAGCTCAGCAGCGGGTGCACAGGGCTCCCACGCAACTCGGGAATGTGCACGGAATGACAGCACGACACCATGAACATCAGCTGTGAGGGACACAAGCCAGATTGAGTCAGAAATAAACAACCAGGGCAAAGGGGCTGAAACGAAATGTAGGGCTGAAAGAACACACACACTTGGTGGAGTGAAAAACCTAGCCCCAGCTCACCCCACCTTCCTGCTCTGCAGTCGCTCTGTTCCACAACAACAAGCTACAACCTACTCAATCCGAAAACAATGTGTGAAATCATGAGGAAATCATCTCTCTCAAATACCAATCTGTGCTCTTATTTATAGAGTCTGAAAGCAGCACCATAAGCAGGGATTTTGGAGTTAATTTCCTCAGGAATTTATTCTGAGCTCTGTTTTAGGGACATTTGCTTCGTTTTTAATCAAAATGTAGTCTCAATTCTGAATTTCAGTGCGTAATGAAGCTAATTTTTTTGGAGAAGAGCATGGTTAGTGATTGATATTGTTTCTATCATCCTTCTGGAGTGAGGCGTTGGACTCGTTTTGGGGTTATGCTGCACCTACAAATCCAGCCCTGAATCCAGACCCCCAGATTCTCTGTTGTATTGTGTGAAACAACTAGCCTAAAGGTATTTCTCAGCACAAAACCTCATAAATTGAGGATTCATTCTCACTGCAATCTCCTTGCAAGCCGTGTTCCCCTACTTGGCTCTTCCTACTCCCATCCTCTGTGACCTCCAAGGAAGTGCAAAGAAACGGAAAAACCCTTCCTTAACCAGTCAGTGATTTCCTTTTGAAGGTGGCAAAACCCAGAGGACCATTTAATTTTATCTTAGAAGTAATCACACACTGTGAGTTAAGTGTAAGGTCTGTGTAGACAGATTTGGACTCCGGGGAGGGTGGGGAACTGTAGGATTTGACATTACTTTGTTCTGGCAGTACTGCAGCAAGAGGAAAACCTCCCATGCAATCCCGGTAAAACAAGTTGTGGTAGGTATTACCTCACCACAGACAAAATCTGTGCAGAGCTAAGTGCATTGACCCACCTTGTAAAGCTGTTTTTAAGATTTACAAGGCTGATGGTTAGTGACACATTCCAGTGAAAAAAAGAGCTTCTCTGCAATAACATGCTAAATCATTCCTCAGTGCTGAAAAATGTAGTGATTGTCTGCTGTCTGGGATTTTTCACATTTTTGCAGCTCCCTCTTTATCAAATTCTTCTCCCTTGGATGCACACTGAGGACAGGGTGGCCCATCGCTCCCAGACTCAACACCAATGACTGGTCCTGAAGCCCCTTTCAACCTTCTTCTCGTGTGCAATACAACACAGTAAGTGTTCTTGTTTTCCCATTCCCAAGCAGAACTGCTCACTCTGGCTGACTGCAAAGGTCGGGGCGTTTCACAGCAACCTGCCTTATGCTGCCTGTGACACAGCGTGGAGCAGCACCTTCAGCTTAACGCAAACCCATCACTCTTCACTTAAAGCTGGGGACAGCAGCTCTGGGCAGTGCCCACCTAGGTTCTACTTCAGGTTTTTTTCAGAGTGAGAGCTGTGGTTCTTGGAGAAAATAAATGGGGTGGAGATATTGCCTGGCATGGTATCCTCTATCCACTGCCCTCAGCTGTGAGCAGGGAAGGGTTCAGTAGTTTCAGGGTGTGACATAGCAGAATCTTCCCGAAACTCACACATCAGGGAAACTAGGGACACTTTACAAATGGCATCTTTGCTTTAGATAGTGGTAAAGGGTTTAGAGTGCAACTTCCCATTAATTCTAAGAGAAAAGTAAGTGACCAAAACATCTGAACACCCTGGAAACTACATAACGGCGTTTCATTTCATCCCCGAATCTTTTAACTACAAATCACACGCATTTTCTATCTCTTGGGTCCCTTCCAACCCCTAACATCCTATGATCCTATGATCCTATGAACTCAGAATAAGACAAAATTCTTTATACAGATGAAAATGTTAAACAAAGGCATTTATGTAAGTGACTGCACATTATATGCCCAAAACATACCTGATTTTTTTATTCCTAATTGCAATCTTTGGTATAAGAAAAGATGCTCTTTCATAAAAAAAAATCATGATTTACATGAAATATTTATTATTTCAGTGCTTATTTACATCCTTTTACCAGTGTACTTCTCCATTCACAAGTGTTAACTTTTTCAAATGACACCGCTCATCGGCTTTTAAGCACCAAAATCCTCAAATACATTTAGCAAAGCTGTTTACTAACAGATCTGAGGTGAAAGCTCTTCCTCTGTGTGTTAGAAAGTCTATCCCCAGTTTACATAATGCACACTCACACACACACGAAAAAGCATTGTTGTGATTAGATCGAGCGATCGCGTGATTTACATTCCTGGCTTCAGCTTCAGCACAGCAGTGATGAGAGCAGATGTGACAACTGCACCTCGCCACTGCCCTAGGCCTGAGGATGGGCTGAAGACCCCAAAATTAGTGCTGGGGAACAGTGAGAGTGCAAGATGCTCATGGGTCTAGCTGATAGGTTCTTTAGCACAGGCACGGGACTGAACAACCCTCCGGGAGATGCTCTCATGCAGCAGTGATGAAACATCACGACAGCAGGAGAACAAACACACAAACCCAGCAATTAGAATCTTCTCTTATTTGCAAGGGTTAAACAGTCACCCTCTGCACTGACTCAGAAGATGAGCGTCACGACCAAGGTCCACTGCTCTTCATACTTCTCTTGGGCAGTTGGTGTTAAGCATAAGGAGAGGTTTGTAGCAAAAATGATAAAATAATAAGTTGGTCCTCCTGGACTTTGAACTGTCCATCTGGAAACATCAGTCTGGAGAGGGGTGGAAAGGAACTCATGAAGGTTTCAGTTTGTCAGAGGTTTAGGAAAGCAGGAAATGGATTCAAATACCTTGGTGGGGCAAAGTGTAACTCCCACCAGCTCTCTACATCACGCACAGGAACAGCCTCCAGTACAGCTCAGAACTATGACTAAACCCGTGCTGCTGCCTTCTACAGAAATATTTGTTAAACCTCACAGCAAACACCACAGAGCTCTGCCTCATCCTGCTTCTGAGGCAGAAAATTACGGTCCACATTTCCCCCCCAGGGAAAGAGAGCTATCCAGAAAGACTGAAATAGCTTCTCCAAAATCCCACAGAAAACCTGTGCCAGAGGTAGGAACAGAGATTTCTTAAGAACTTCACCAACTACCCAAGTCAGGGTCTCTATTTATAAAACAAAGCAGCTCGATGGCATTATTTGCACTGGAAGAACAACACACTGAACTCCCTCAAGGACATGTCACACAACCCTGAATTTGCGCACAACAGGTCCAAACAAAATTCCACAAGTGCTCTCATCTTGTTTTCTGTTTAAATGTAAGAAACAGCACAAAAACATCATCTCATCAGGACACTAAGCAGGGACTTCATGAGCAAAGAAGACCAGTGAGGTGTTTTTTCAGATGAATGTAGCCTGTTGAAATAAGTAGGGCCCGACACTTGAGTCCAGTCCTTCTTGCGTTCTTCCAAAGCCCTTCAGCCTACGTGTGAAGGGTCTGTGCTCTTTCTGGTCAGTGGTACAAACCAGCAGGTGACTTCGGAGAAATGTTGTTTCTTTTGCAAGTGCTATGAAAACCATTGTGGTTTTGAACTCTTCTAAGTTTGGTTACGTGTCATGACTCTTACCGCAACGAGGGTCAGAAAGAAAAAAAAGAAACCCAGTGATCAACAAAGCGCTCCGCAGGAAACGAAACCCAGTTTCCATCAGAACTGCTGCGATACGATACAGGGCTGAGAGCTAAGCTGCACTGAGATGGTGAAACTGTTCATTTTCTCTCTCTGACTAAACCAGTTCCCCTCTGCAATAGCAACAACACGAAAGGCACTCGGGGGGAAGACATGAACTTTAAAGCAGCAAACAGGTGCTTCTTGTTGAACTGAACCTGTTGAACTTGAGGTTCAAAGCTCGGTACGACTGAACTGAGCTATCAAAGGAGATTAAGTCAGGCATTTACACTTTGTAGCTACCCCAAATCAGCAATATTTAGTCTTATTTGGGGCAAACAGTTGTTGGAATTGCAGGCTGTAGCTCAGCTTTGAGTGAAGGACCAAGAGTCTGAACTCCACTCTGTGGACCTGAACCTCACTTGAAACGTATGGTCTTACTAAGTAAAGGCCCAGGAAACACTCAGCAAGGGACACCCATCAAACAGCACAAAAGTAAAAGAAATCTCAGTCATTGCTCCAAGGAGCGTGATGGGAAAACGGGAATCTCCCCTCTCAGAAGTACATTTCTGTATCCAGTCCAAGGGTACTGGTCCAGACACAGCTCACATGAAAGCCTGGCCCCAGATCTTTCCTGGCAGGAAAACTCAAAAGTGTCTATTGAGCTGTCTCACACACAAAGATACCAGCTCTTCATCAGGAAGTCATTGAAGCACGACTAACTGCTGCAAGGTAAGGGACTACTGATAAGTGTGCCTGTTTGCTTCTACTCTTGCCAAGAAACCGTTGGCCACTTTTGAACATGAGATGCTGAGCTGAAGTGGTCCTTCGGTGTGAAGTGCTGTTAAGTTCTAAAACTCTGCAGGAACGAGGATGTCAAACCCATGCAGGTCTTCCAAGGAGTACTGTCTCCACCACATTTCAGAACACAACTCCCACTTGCACCTGCTATCTGCAGGAGAGGACAAACTCACCTCAGAGTGGGAGCAGAGCTCATACAGGACAGGGATTCACATTATGAGAGGCATCTAACGCCTTTCAATTGAAAAATGGGGCTCCAAGATGTCCTGCACAGACAGACCTGACTGGGTTTTTTTAGAGTTCTATCCAATCTCAGGACTCAAAACACCTCCCAGATTTATGATAACAATGCAACTGCATCAGATTTTAACCAGTACTTTTCATAAGGTGACTGCATACAGGTTTAACAGTGACCAGTGGCTGCCAGTTCTGCATGTTTCAGTTTCTGAAGGTTCCATTTGATGTTTCATCACACATACAGCTTCTCCCAGAAAGGCTCCTTTAGACATTTGACTACAAGTCCCAACTTTTGCAATTATTCCTCAGCTCAGATCCCTCTTGATCTCAACAGATACAGGCACTGACTAGGCAGGACCTTCAGAATCACAATTATTTGCTCAGCAAGAGCAGCAGCAGACACTTTCTGTTCCTTACCCTTCCCACAGCGGTCAAGCAGAAAGTGGTCCACTGCTGTGCCTCCCTTCCTGCATTACCTGTGAACAGCTCTTCCCAGCTATTTGCTTCAGCAGCCATAAATCTCTGTCTCAGGAAGGGCTGGTTTATTACCCTAAGTACACAGGGAACAGACTGACCTCAACCTGAAGCCAGGTGACAGCTGTTTCCAAAACGGCAATCTGTTTGTTGATATGAAGCAAGGAAAGCGATACAGGAGGGCCTGCAGCTCCTTGGGCAGCTCCAGATAACACCACCCGTTCATTTGATTTCACATGTACATGATACTACAGAGTGGAGCAAACAGGAATTCGTTGGTGCATACTAGTATAAAGCACCAGGCAAACACTTCTAAAAGCACTTCACGTGCTTCTTGGTCAGTCTCCTTATTGCATTCCTTCTAGTGAGGAATCAAAGACATTAAGAACCATCCACCTGTGGATATTCAAGAAGCACCTCACACTGAACCACCAGGCACAGGGGATTTTGGTTGTTTTCTCATCTCCAGTGTCATCCCTGCCACAGGATTTATCTTGGATGCTGTAGCAGCATTCTAGAGCAGAACAAGAACTCCCTACAGGTGGTCGGATGACCCAGAGAAGTCCCTGAACAACTGAAATGCTCCCACTGCGCTCTGTGATTTTAAAATCCTATCAGCATATTCCAACAGCAGAGAAATGAGTCATGCTGTGAACACAAGAACAGCAGAACTCATTTATGTTTATATTGTTTGTATGTATATTTATGTTCATGCCCTTGCTGCTCCTTCCCAGATCCCTCCACATGGCCACAGAGAACCCCACTGGGGAACATACAGAATTCACCCAGACTTCACCCCAGAGCCACGCATGTGTACCAAATCATTAGTCACAGACCCACTGAATCTCTTTCACTGGAAGAGACTTTTAAAATCATCAAGTCCTACCATCAATCTCTCACTGCCAGGTCACTACTAAACCATGTCCCCAAGTACCTGGTCCAGGTTTAAATCTCTCCAGGGACAGTGACTTCACCACTGCCCTGGGCAGCCTGTTCAAATACCCAGTAATTTTTCCAGTGATGAATTTAGTTCTAATACCCAACCTAAATGCTCCCAGGCAGAACATGTGTCACTGGAATTCTACCTGCTTTGCCCTCACTGGAGCCACTTCCTTTTGGCCTTTGTCTTCTAGGCAGGAGCAGCCACCTTGTAAAACTTAAGAGGAAAAAAAACATTAAAAAAGCAAATCAAAGCACCACAAGTAGCTGCTGTTTCACCCGAGCTGGGGTATGCCAGGGCACACTATGCTGAAGAGGTGCTGCAGGTCTCGTGACACACACACAGGTAACTAACTCTTTGCCAAGTCAAGAGGTGGAACTTTCAGCCAACTGATGGGTCAGGAAGCACAAACTTGTTTTAAACAACAGCAGCAACACTGTGTGACTGGACAGGTGGGGAAAACCTGCTCAGTTCTGCAGCCAAGTATTTCCTCTTACTACAGAGGATCTTCAAATATACCAGGCTGGGGACTGTCATGCTGGGAAGCTTGGCTTGGTGTTGAGGTCTCCACCACTGAGCTGTAAGCTGGAACTTCTCCAGAGTCCCTGCTCAAAATGGTCCTTTTAACCTACTTGGGTTCATGTTTCTTATTTGTTTTGACAGCTTGGTATTTGGATTCTTCATAGATGTAAGAAACCAAAAATTCAAATGATTTATGATAAAATTTTATATTCGGTTTGAGGCCGAACTGCAAGAAGTATCTGAGGTAGTTGTGTTCCAATAAAGTAACTAAACAAGGTTTGCAACTTCTCCTACTTGTTCCCTTAGGTGAAAGGCAACAACTTAATGTGCATTTTACATTACTCATCTTCATATCATTAAGATGAAGAAAGATTTATATAAATAGCTCCTTGAAGAACATCCTGTTTTAATTCAGAGCTTATTCCCTTAATTGAGTCAATAACCCACCACTTTCCTGATGGGCCCAGTGCTCCCAGAGCGGCTCAAGAGGCAGGCAGACTGTAATTGCCACTTCCTATGCAAAATGAACCTTGTTTCAAACAAAGGAGGATAAACAGCCACCACCCACTGGTTGTCAGGCTGCCTTCTGCTCAGCCTTTCTTGGGCATGCAAACTGCTGAGCAGACGTTTCCTTGTTGTATGCAATCCATACAGCTAGGCCTGCAAAGCTAGTCCGACCACAAGAGATTAATAGCTTTAGCCAAATAATGCAGTAACCATGTGAACGATGAGCTGTCCCAGCATGTTTGCAAGCCGCTCGGCAAGGTTCAACACGCTCCTATCTGCATCTTGTTGCCAGGAGACACAACATCGCCCAGGCACAGAAGGGAAGGCAGGTTGCAGTGACCACCAGTGAACTCCACCAAGAGTCACAAGCAGTCCAACCTCCTGCAAAAGGTTTGGCAGGTTCTTCTCATACAACATGATGTTGCGTAAGAAGAAACTGGTTATGAATATGGAGCAAAACACTTAACCTCCACTTCAAACTAGAGCTTAAACCTATGCAGAGCCCAAGTTTTAAGGCGTATCAGACACTGTCTGAACTCAGGAGCTCTGGTACTAAAGACAGCTTCACTCCTAGGTTCTCACTGATACTTAGCCACAAGCATGAAGCCCTTTGAAGGGATGAAACATACGTGAGAGTTACAGAAACCAGTGCTTTGTCATTCCACACTAAGGGGATATTACAAACCAAGTAATCCAGCCTTGCACTGGGGCATGATTTTGCAGCACTGACTGAAGCAAAGATCTTTTATCAAGAGAAGGAGGACGATCGCAGGCTGTTGAATTAGCAGCTTGAACCACAATGTAGTTAGAAAATACCGACGTTTGAAATAATTTGAGTCTTGGTGGACTGTTTGTATCTGAAGAAAGCAGTGAGGGAGCTGCTCTCGGAGCAGTCAGCTCGGCTCAGCAGTTTCCCTGTTGGCGGAGCCCTGACCCAGCACACCTGGGTTTTCTGAGACCATGCTGCTGTGCTGACTTCAGCCCAGTCACACGGCTGGCCACTGTTGGTCACGTGGCTGCCAACACATCCGTTAGGTTTCTTCCCCACCCATTCAGGCAGACAGAAACTCTGTGTAGCAAGAGCCCAGAATACCCACCAGACTCACTGCACGGCCAATCCCACAGGCTGGAGATGAACAAGCAACTATGGAGTGGTTCTTTCTTTTAAAATGAATCATTCCTAATTCTATCATTTGGAACATGCCGATCCTCTGTGCACCGATGGCTTTTGTACTGCAGGCTTCAAAAAGAAGCCTTTCTGCTCGTTTGCACAGAGCTCAAATGTAAATAATTTTATGGGCTTTGTCTTAGTTCTGTATTTTTGTGGTTTGTTTTCAGAAATCATTTCAAATACCTAGGGGGAATAAAAGGGAATTTTTGCTGTGGTAGAGCACATCAAAATGTAGCTGCTTTGCAGCTACAAGATTCTTCTTTCTTACTTGACTTTTCGTTTTCAGTTTGGGGCATCTTTATTCTGGTCTCACCTCCTGTGGGAAGGATGAAAGCATATGCTGATGGAGCCTGAGTGTTAGTGTCTAATCCAGTGTCAGGTTAGGTGAAAGCAAAGACTTAAAAGCATTAAAATGGGTCTCTGATGCCTAACGAGAGCGCTGAGCACAGCAAATGAAAATTAAAACTCTAAAGAAGACATTTACTTTCTTCAGGAAGTGGAAGAAAAGGCAGCGAGAGCAAAAGCACGAGGGCTCAACAGCAAAGGCAAGTGGAAGTTTTTACCACATGACTAGGGAAGCTTCGCTTTGAAGTGACTGACTGGAATGGGTTGCACCAGCCCCACAGATTAAGGCAGAGCAGATAAGATATGAGAAAATTGCACTGAGTGCTTCCTCCAGGAAAAAAACTAACCAGCCTACACACTGCACTCACGAAAACACGGACAGGTAGATCTGATGAACTTGTAAACACCAGCACTTCCCACTGCTACTCCAAGTGGAACCTGCACTATAGAAGTTGCGCAAGCTTTACTTCACATGCTTCCAGTCCTCCAGCGTCAAAGAACACTGTCCAGATGCTAGGCAGCAGCTTTAACAGGTATACAAGGGTTTTCTGCTGTTGGATATCACTCAGCTAACGCTACAATGGGGTTTGTAAAACCTTTGTGTACAACACACCACGAAAAGAGAGCACAGATCCTGTTGTACTGCTGCGCTGCTGCTCGGTTAGGGAGTAAATCAGTCACCTACCGGTATTTCACTTTGATCCTATCGTTGTCAGGGTTGCAGTAGAGTCTTTCCAGATGCTCCTGGGAATCATTGGTCACACTTTGCCAGCTCTGGGTTGCTGTCCTTCTCACTTGCCAGTGATAAGGCAAGACTGTGTGATGTTTGGGACAGTCATTGCCATAAACACACGTGCCCTGGAGAAAATCCACACAGATTTCTATCCCGTCTTCCTGGTGGGTGTGATACTGCAGCTGGTTCAAGAGCTCAAATACCAAATCCAGAGAGGCCTCTTCACTTTTATCCTGGAATATCCCAGCACTGCACTTATTGCTTGGGCTCAAACTGTATTGCACAGGACAGCTGTTCCCCTGGAATAAGCTAGACGTGTAGCTTTCCAAAACCTTATCCGGGAACAAAGGACAAGCTACACCATCACCAGCAGTTGGGTGCAAAGGATGATCCTGGAATGATTCATTACTGTTATCAGTAGCAGTCGCAGGAGTAGTTTCTGGTGAGAATCCCTGCTCTCCTGACTGGATGCCCTGTTGAGGATGTGCAGAGGAAGGATGAGCTGCTGGCAACTGACTCCGCACATCTGGAGCCGTTGGCATCAGCACAGTCACATCATTTTCTGGTTGGGGGCAAGGTGTCCCAAGGTCCAGAGTCTTTTTCACAGTAGGTTCATGTAAATCACTATGACTGCCACTTTGGCCTCGGGGCATGAAGACCCTACCCAAGGTCCCCGGTCCCAGCAAACTGGTGAAGATCGGCCGCAAAGCCCGGAGAGTTTCTGTGTCCAGTCTCTTCTGCACTTGCTGTTTCTTCTTGAAGCAGGGCTTCACCGGTGGGATCTTTTCAGAGAGTCTTATCTGAGGAGGAAAGTCCTGTGAAGGAGGGCACTTCATTGCTGCGCAGTGAGCCTGCGGCACTACACACGCTGGCTTCGCTTCAGTGTCCATTGCACACACACTCTGGTCTTTCCAAATCACTTTCAAATGTCCCAGAGCCTCACAAGAATCAATCTAGGGCAGAAAGGAAAACAAGACAGTTAATCTCTCTAATTGCTCATGGTTGACACGAACAAGATCACCCCTAGAGAGGATTTGGAGCCAGCAACAGCAAACTCCTCCCTTTTCTGTGACTGTGGGTAGCCCCTAGGCACGTAAAGCATGAAACCAGCTAAACTCAGGCTAATGAATCCCAAACACACACTCACAGTCTTCTTGCACACAAAATCTCAGAGACAGTCATGCACGCATACATGCTCCCGAGAGAGTAGGGCAGGAAAGGGAGGTGATCTGCTGCCCTCCTCCCTGTGATCATGTTTAATAAACAGCACTTTATTATATTCCACACAAGTTGAATGGATTCATTTTTATGCCTCCCTCCCACACAAACCAGAAGGGTTAGCAGGCAACCAGCCCTGAACGTTCCCACCATGCTCACACAGCTTCTTCTCCCACCAGATAAAGGGACAGAGACATCCCCTTTTCCCTCATGTAGGAACTCCCCTCGTCCAATCTCACACAGGAAACCGCTGGCTTCTATTTCAACCAGAGGCAAACTTCATGCTGACCTGGGGATTTAATCCTTTGCTTTCCAGACACAGAAATTCAAGCGCTTACACCATGTTCCTGCTGCTGCGCCCCGGGGCAGTGTGGTCGGGGCACGGACACTCCCACTAACACGGATCCCTTCTCACAAGTCCACAGGCTCCCTCACCCTCTGACTCACATGCATAGGCTGCACTCCGTCACTCTGCTGTCACACACCAGCCTCATCTGCCTCCCTCTCCAGTCAACAGGAATTAACACCGGGCTGGGAAGGAAACAAAAGGCCGCTCATTACTCAGGAACAGAGTGGGGGGAAAATCCCACCAAAAGTACTTCCAAGAGGAGAAAGTATTTTCTTTCTAAAGCAGGAATAAATAGCAGGGCTGGCATGTCAGCAGCCAGCAAGCTCCACGCCTTTTAATCAGGGATCTTGTAATATTTGATTGCATTTAATTAAAGCCTCGCCGATCTCATTGCACGTAGCCTCAAAGCAGAGCACGGTAAGCACTACTTCCTGGATAAATGCATTCCAAGCAAACTAATTGCTCGCTTCAAAACAAAACCCCAGAGACCAGATCAAAACTGGCAGAGATCTCTGACCACTGCCCATTTGATCTGGAAAATTTCTCACTGACTCTTCCTTATTTTGGAACATTAATTTTTAAGGCTTTTGCATTACCCTGGGAAACAGCACGTAAGGATTGCCAGGAAAAGGGGGGGAGGGGGGAAGTTGCACCTTCCTGGTTTTCCATTTTTAGATTCAATTTAAAGCAACTGATAGATTTATTTCCCAGTTAAAACAGACTCCAAACTTACTGGCATCTTACAGATACACACCATGCAGTTCTCTAACCCACCGAGGGCACCTTAAACCTTCACGGAACTTCTAAGGTTTAAAAATCCTCAACTCTGCCAGGAATCAGATGCTTCACTTCATTACGCCCAGGTTTAACAGCCCCCATGACAGGCAAGAGCGCCTAATCTCCTGAGGGTTTCAAGGCTCAGGACCTGATCTCCCAGGGTCCAAGAGGTCCTGCTGGGACCTGGGCTCTTTCTCAGCCGTATCGCTAATTTTGTCTCAATACTGTCCTTGCTCTCTTTCTCATCACTTAAGTTTTGCTATTTTTAAAGCCTTACAGTACAGAGCTGAATCCCCTGACAGCTCTAAAAATAGGAAGCGGTGGGAATGAAGAAACTCTGAATCTGTTAGTGTTTCTACCTCAGCATTTTACCATAGGAAAGCAGTCACTAGGACGTGGAAACCCCATTAACCCCACCAATAATGGCCAA
This sequence comes from Rhinopomastus cyanomelas, assembly GCA_013400115.1. Lineage (NCBI taxonomy): Eukaryota > Metazoa > Chordata > Aves > Bucerotiformes > Rhinopomastidae > Rhinopomastus > Rhinopomastus cyanomelas. Next base: position 201,096 of record VXBP01008281.1, on the reverse strand, counting down.
GGCTCTGTTGGCACAATCTCTTTCAACAAGAGGTGGGAGATTACAGTCCCCAAGCCCTCACTGGCTCACGCAAACCACACAGCTCCCACGCTCTGCTGAAGAGAGCAAGTCCTTACAGTCTGGAAAGGAATTAAAAATAGAAAAGGAAAGCAAAGACAAACCTAAGAGCACCAGAAGCAAGTGCACCTGGGTGGAACCGACCTTGTGCGGGGCTGCAGAACGTTGGGGCAGGCTGGGACCTACCGGTTTATGCTCCACTCGAGTGAGATCCCGGCGTTTTGCCCCAGCTGAAGGCTCCTTCCAACCAGGATCAGTCCTCGGGGGAGGGCAAGGGGATAAACCGCAGCTCGCACGCCACTACTCCCACCCCGAAAAGCTGCAAAAACCTGCGGCTGCACCTCCTTGAGCTGCCTTCCGGGGTGACTCCAAGAAGTGCCCTGCCCTCCCCCAGCTCCCTCTGCTCCTCACATCTTCCCTGCAAAGATTTAAGTACCCCTTGCCCGCAGAGCCCGGCCGACAAACGAGAGCGGAGGGAGGAGCTGCGTGTGCGGGGAGGAGCTGCGGGGGGATCTTCCCTCCAGCCTCTCCCTACACCCGTGACAGCCACCCGTGTCCTGTGGGGTATCCCAACCCATCGTGTCCAATCCACAGCTCACCAGTGCCACCAGAGAAACTCACACGCCTCTTGCCTGGGTGGTTCCCAACAGGAGCAGGATAGGAAGTTCCTCTACGCGGGTTTAGGAGTTGGTTTCCCCCCAGATTTCCACACGCGAGAAGAGGCCATGGCCATAGCAGGGGTGTGTGTGTGTGCTGGCACGCCAGGAGCTCCCCAGAACTCCCGGTCCAGCCCGCCAGCTGCTCTTACCGTGCCCAAGTCACGCAGAGCAACACCATGAGCAGCCCTTGGTCACGGCAGCGCTCAGCTCCCTGACTTCCCAGGGCCACCTCCCCACCATTACTGGTGACTAAGAGGCAAAGCAGGAGCCCATGGTGGAGCAGACTCACCGTGACTCACCTGCTGCAGCTGCACAACGTGAGCCCAGCCCCCCCCACCCCACTTGCTGCCAGGATTCAGGACAGCACTGGGTAGTGAACATGGAGCATGAAGGGCAGCCGCTAAAGAATGACCTGGCATGTTCCATCCATGCGACTCGCTATGGGCAGAGCTCACTGCCTTTTGTCCAACAGCCATCAGCTCGCTGGCATCTGGCCCTGTGTGTGTGAGAGAGCTTGGGGGTTGAGAGCAGCTGCTGCCGTGACAGCCTGGGACGCTGTCCCAGTGAATCCCACACTTGTGGCGCTGCAGGACATTTCAGCAGGACATGTCCATCAAATCACACCAGCTCGACACTGCTGGTTTGGACAGATAAAGTTCTTTACAAGGGGGCAACTACCTCTGTTCGTGTGGCTGGATGCTTATTATTTGTGTTATTGCTTGTCTTATTATCTTTTTAAATAAGGCCAGTCTCTCACTCCCTATGCCTGGGGGTTTTATGGGATTACAAAGACATCTGGAAAGAAATGGTCATTTTCAGCTGGCACAGTGTGTTCTGAAAGTGCTTTGTAGTGTGGGGAGAACAGACAGGGCACATAAACGGAGCTTCATGGAGTCCAGAGCTGCCTTCTCAAACAGCACAGTGGAGGCCGAGTGCAGCAGACATCTCTATCTACAGGAGCTAGGAACTAATTACCGTCTGTAAATTAATTGAACTCTTCAGTGTGTGCAACATCAGACAGGCCCAGCCTTCCCCTGCGTCTGGAGGCGGCAGACCAGCAGCTTTCCCAGGCTTAGTGACTGGCCATGTGTCACATCCTCAGCCAGTACTCACACACTTGCATTTATCTTCTATTAGCACAGCAGCAGTGATGTGCTTGGAGCAGCTTCTTTCACGTGTGAGATATAAATAAGCAGCACATATGGCTGAACTGCTCACAGAGGGACGTGCAGCTCCCACAGCACTGGGATCACAGGGATGTAACCAAGGCCTGGGATAACCATCTTTGTCCAAACACATGTATGATTAAAGGAGGTCCATCAGGGCCCAGGGTACAGCCCCACAGGAATATAAAGGGAACCCATGGCCACCACGAAAGCATGATCTCATTTTTTAAATACAAGTTTAGATCCCAAGCAGAAGAAAGCAAGCTTTAATTATTTCTTTCAGGAATTCTGCCTTGCCAATGGTGCAACAACCACTGCACCTGCTGCACTCGGTGAGGAACCAAGGAGACCTCCTGGACCGAAACGTTCAGACCAATCCAAAAGCTCTAAGGCTCCAACACATTTTTTTCTAGTGACAGAAACGTGACCTCCTCTTCCACTTCACCTCCTGCATGAAGAACATTCTTCACTTCTCACAACACATCCCACGACAGGAAGGTTTAACTGTCCCAATTCCTCTCCCGTCCCAGTCTCTCTCACACAGACTCCTCTCTCATCAAGAGGGACAGTCACTGCCACAAGCTCCTGGCAGATCATCTAGGGGGACAGAAAGCTGTTAGATTCACTGCCTTCCACAGCTTCTCCCCTCCACAGACATTTCAGAGTGGGATATACCACCATTTTCAAGCCAGGCAACACGAAGGCGGCTCCAGTATAACCCAATAAATACAATCGAGGTTTAACCTTCTCCACTTGCCTTTGCCCTGCAAACTGCCTATTCCCACCTCTGCTGGGCACACAAAGCCATCAGCACAGCAAGACTTCACTGATAGTATGATAATTAATTTCATTTACAGGACTATTATCACAGCCCCACTGCAATCCATCCACAACCCTCCTCCTTCCACATGAGAAGTCCCATGAAAAACTCCTGCTGTCGGGAAGCTATACTGGTTGGAAGGTAACCAGCAAGCCAGGTTAGGTGGGTATTGGGGAAAAAGGAATGTCACTGATGCAGACACTTATTATTAGCAGAAGGGGAAGAAGCAGTTCTGCTCAGTTCCCTCTGTTATCAACACTGTAAGTTGCAGAATTCAAGATTTATTTTTCAATTTTCTTTGCCTATTTCCATCCTCCCTCTCAATACTAAGACTGGTGACTGTAATGATGGTGTGTTTTTTAGAAGCAGAAGAAGCACTTGCTGGGTTTGTATGAGATGAAATACCACAAGTCAGTTTTCACTAATGAAAAGGAAGCAAGAGGGTGGCAAAGGTTTCCTGACACCTGCACCACTTTGCCGGAGTGACACCTACTGGGTTTCGTCCTGCTGTGGTTGCTCCTGAAGATGAAGAGGGCAGAAGTGTCCAGGCCTGCATTTCCTCTGAATGAAAGCCCTCGTTACCTGGAAATGCTCCGAACATTGGCTAGGCTGGCAGACAAACTTCAAGGCAGGAGGATCTCTGGGGAGTGATAAATGCTTTGGGCCAGAGCCTGGGAAAGAAGCTGGGACCCAGCTTTGGTAGGGGGCACAGAGGGGAGCATCTGTGTATCTGGTTTTAGAAAGGGCTGGTTTCACACACGGTTAGAATGGAGAATGGAATCAAAAAATGCCACAATATTCACTACAGAATGATCACTAAGGGAAAAAGAGTAGTTGCTGTCCCTCCTTGTGCCCTGTGCTCTTGGATATACAGGAATCTGGGATATTCAGCCAGTACTGCCCGACTGATGAATGGATTTGGCTCTTTGGAGGCCAGCAATGACCTAAAACTGTGCACAGAGTTTTTAAGAAAAACATAAACACAGATTACTCTCCTGGTACTATCCACAAACAAGCTAAAAAACCCCAAAACAAACTCTCATCTGTTTACACAAGATAATGTAGAGCTCGTCTACAGTCATTTTCTTGGTCTCAAATCCATCTTCTTTAATATGTTGTACTAGTAGTTCAAAGTCTTAAGAGCACACCGTTGTGTTTCTGTTAATAAAATCTGAAAGTCTGGCAAAACCAGCATTTGTCAGAAAAATAAAATCCTATTTACACAAATTCGTACCAGCACACTTCTAGTTACTTTGCCAGCTACCAGATCATCTTATCTCTGCAAGTGATTCTGGTATTGGGGCAGCAAAGGTGTGAGTCAAACACATGGCCTTTTCCTTAAAAAATCCCTTAAGATGATTAAGATGATTAAGAGCACTTCTGATGCTTTTTAAAAAATTCCCAATTAGGCTTCAAATGAATATTGTGAGCATTTGCAGGGCACAAAGCGTAAATTAGGAATAGTAACGCGTTTCAGGACACCAAACAAGCACCCAAAACATCTAAGTAGCATTTGGTGGCCGAAGTCTGAAGAGAACCTTCTGTTGGTGTGAAGGGAACTGCTGGAAACGGTGTTCTGATTCAAAATGAACCTTCCTGCCTTGCTGAGCTGCAAAACATCCACTCACCTGTTACAGACCAGAGACCGTCTGGGCTACCAAACTGATTAAGGCACCCACCCAGCTCTGGAGTTGGTTTAGATGTGCGAGTTCATGACTCAAGCGATAGAAAATAAGCGCACAATGGGGGGTGGCTGGTTGGGTTGCGAGGACTTTCGTTGACCGGGTGCACCCTCTTGTGGAAGCCTCTCGGAGAACTGTAAACCAAGTGGAGTTGGTTCAGGCCACAGGATTGCTTACCCCCCGTCCTGAAGGAACATTTGTTTAACACCACGTAGCCTGTGAGATTATTTGAAGGTTTCTGGAAGTCGTGGGTGCCGCCACAAGGTAAGGCGGTCAAACAGAGAGGAGGAAACCAGCAGCATTCACAGCTTCAACTGCATAAATAAACCAAATGGAAGAAATGAACACTACACCATGGAATCACAGAAGGGTTCAAGTTGAAAGGGAACTCAAGGACTACCCAGTTCCAAACCCCTGCCATGGGCAGGGACACCTCTCACTAGATCAGGTTGCCCAGAGCCCCATCCAACTTGGCCTTGAACAATTCCAGGGATTGAGCAGCCACAAGCTCCCTGGGCAGCCTGTTCCAGTGCCTTAGCACCCTCACAGGAAGCAACTTCTTCCTCAGATCTCATATAAATCTCTCCTCTTTTAGGGTAGATTCAATGAATTTCACAAATGATTTCTCTTCTAAGATCCAGGAGATGAAGAACAAAAATCTGAAGTTCAGGAAATAGGGTTAATGTTCAAATCATCAGATTGAATTGTGCCTCCTGAAAATAGCAATAATGGGAATGATTCAGAAACTCCATCATATGCATCTAATCCTGATTTTTGATCTAATGATACAAAACCATCTGGAAGAAAATGGGAAAAGTCCTTAATTTTGCCTAATATGGGCTGCAGAACACACAAATAAACCCCCGGCGTTAGGTAACATCACACAGAACACAGCAGCAGGACTGCCATGGGCAGCAGATTCCTCTGTCTGAAACAGAGTAGGGGCATTACCTCAAGTTCTGAAGCTGGCTGATAGGATTTCCTAAGTTCTTCATTGTCTACAGACCACTACAGTAAAATGAGCTTTTGAAATAGCCCCTTTATTCTGTCACCCAGACATTCTCCACATGTTTCAGTTTCTAGATCATGCTTACTTCAGATTTTAGGAGCCACCAGCACATGGATGGCCATCCGCCTCACTTCCTCTCACTAGCAGGGATTCAGTAGCTGAACTGGACCAGCATGATCCCACTGCAGATCACCTGCTCACCCCATGTGTGGGCCTGCAAGTGAACTGCCTCCACAGTGTGTGCTGCTGGAGAGACACACTGCCTGTCACACGTTTAGAGGGCTGCTTCTGACTCTTCCTGAGCAGCTCCCTGCTGACCTCTCCACAGCTCATGGCGTGACTGCCATCATCAGCTCACATCTGCCTGGAAACACAGCCCAAACCTCCACAGGATGGACACAGGGAATAAGAAGTGATAGGCATGCAAAAGGATGAAATAAAAGAGTTATTTTTATCTCCTGCTTTCAGAACTTTTCTGTATTCAATGTTGCTCTTCCAAAGTGCGGCCAGCCCCACGCGCTGTGTGGGATAAATGCTGCACAATCCAGCTCCCTGACAATCTATTTACAGACATGATTTTTCATTTTGTCTACACGCAGAAGAACCTATCAACCACAACTTTAAAACTGCTAGAGGAGGAAACTGGAGCAGATGAGAACATTTCAAGACACCAAAATTGGGTCACGTACGCTACGCTGAGCTGCCTTCAGATCAGCAAGTGTCACAGAAATCCAGCAATTTCCATCTTTTGGCAATATGAGGTGAGCACAGCAATCTGTTATTTCAGTGAGCTGTTCTCAGAAGGCAAGAGAGCAGCACTGTTCACCTCTGTGATTACTGATCTTCCCTTTTCATACAACCACAGAATAGTTAAGGTTGGAATGAACCTCAGAGACTGTAAGTTCCTCCTTCAGCCTTTTCTTCTCCAGACTGAACAACCCAAACTTTGGCAGCCTGCCCCACAACACAGGGGCTCCAGGCCTCTCGTCCTCATGGCCTCCTCCGGACTTGCTCCAGCAGTTTCAGGTCCTTCTCATACTGGGGATTCCAGAACTGGATGTAGGACTCCAGAGGTTAACATTCTTGTCCTATACAGAGTCACAGGCTCTTCTCAAACTAATCTCCAGATAATACATCTACCTTTTCAAATCTATCTGCTCAAAACAGAGAACCAGCCCCCTGACTGCCTTTTCAGCTCATCTCCTTCTGGATGACACGCTAAAACACACTGGGGAACTGATTTCACTGGAAAACAATACAGCCAGATTTCACCTCCAGTTTGAAACCTCAGAAGGCACAGCCAGCCTCAAACCAGCACAGCACGCAGAGGCACTGGGGAGCATCTCACCCGTCCACACAAAGCCAGCAGAAGCCACTCAGTCAATTCATGTGGGACACGTTTATTCAGAAAAGGCTTTTTCTTTTGTGTTTCAACAATCCCCAATCAGCTGATCCAAACCTCAGGAGTCTAATCCCTTGCTGCAGGATATATTTCACTACTTCCAAGTAAACATGGGGATTTCAGAATATTAGAAGAGTGTGATTTGGCATACAGAGGGGGTTTTCAAGCTTCTGCTTGAAGCAAAGCTTCTGCTCTGCTCTAATTCTTCGGTGGTGTTTAATCCACTGACTCTAGAACAAACACCATTGAGAGGGTTACTTTAAATTTAGATTTAAATGTGAAAAAGACAAAACGTATCAGGATGCAAAACTACGGAATTTGATTCCCAGCTAATCAGTGCTGGGGAGGGGGTGTGTGCAAGAGAAAACTTGGGAAGAAATCACTTCAGATTTCTTCCAGAATGAGAAAAATACGTGATTTCCCCAGAGATCTGCAGTAGACAGCTGCAAAATTCAACCTTACACACAAACTTGTTAGGGTGTATCTACACTGCTAGGAAACATTCTCCATTTCAGTGACATACTGAAGTGAAAACAACAGAGTATACAGAGGCCTTTCAGACACAAGAAGTGAAATTATTCTGCTGGAACAATGAAAGGAACGATCACTCCCAGAGGGCTTGGGAATGCAATGGTCACTGAAAGCAAAGAATAGATCTTGCTTCCCTTTTAGAGCAGCAAACAAATCCAGGATGGCTGGTACGCAGAGAGCTGCGAGGTCAACCAAGTTTATGCCTTAAGCTTTGGATATGGGTTCACAAGGGAGCTGCACGTGGAAAATAGAAAAGCTATTTTCATAGGAGTGGGTTCAATTCTTTGGCCGTGGCAGGATTTAAACTAAAATTCATACAATACCAGCATGGACATAACGAACTGAAGAGACACAAGAGACTGCGGATGCTTCAACTGCACTGTAAACCAGAGTAAACACTGGCATAAGGCTGAAGGCACAAGATCCTTTTGAGACTAACTTAAAAAAGAGGAAAATACCTCCACCCCCCCAGTGGAACAGACAAAACCCTCTGGGTACTGCTGACAAGCAAGCATCTGGAACCAGCATCAAAGAATCGAGACTCTCCTTCTCCGGAAGGCAGCTGAATTCATCGCTGTGTGACATTCCATACCTGGCTGAAATAAGCAGTTGTAAAATATCGAGCCTCTCTTAAAAGTATCTCTGAAGATTTCCCTCAACTAGCTCATGCTAGAAAAGCACAGAACAGGGAGGGTGTATCAAAAGCCTGTGGTGAGAACATTTATTTTCTTACAGCGATACCGAGGGCGTTGCACTGTAATTCCACACGGCACACGATGTTCTGCATGTATGAATGCCGACTGTGCAACAACACAGGGCTCAGCCGTAACTGCCACGAAGGGAATGTGGACTGTAATCACAAAGATTGTTTTTCTGTGGGACTGGCCGAGGATTCTGGCCAGTCACTGTTACTGTTGGAATGTGACCATGATCACAAACCTAAAAGAGACTAATTACTGTCTGAGAGTTCTTCTCTTAAACAAGTTGTCATGTATTGAATGACCAGGATGTCCTAATAGCAATACTAAAAGGCAGTTTGGGACGATATAAACCAGTTACATTGAGTCACTGAATTAGATGACAACTGTATAAACCATGAAGCGGTGAGAAATTTCTGTCCTTTTCAGCAGAGTTACACCAAGAAAGAACTGCAGCGCAACACATAACAGACTGTCAGCACAGCTGAGGAGTCTCACACACGGCCAGCAGTCCCTCCGTGTTCCCAAGGGCTGAGGCAGGGCAATGGCATGCAGAAATAAGAGGGGGAGAGTGAAAACAAGTGTCTCATGGCTTAGACGGGTGGACTCTTCGCTGGGTTAAAAACTGGCTGGATGGCCAAGCCCAGAGAGTTGTGGTGAATGGGGTTAAATCCAGCTGATGACCGGTCACAATTGGTCACCCTCAGAGCTCAGTTTTAGGACCAGTCTTGTTAAACATCTTTATTCATGACTGGGATGAGGGGATTGAATGTATCCTCAGTAAATCTGCAGATGACACAAAATCAAGCAGGAGTGTTTCACAGAACATTAGAGCGTTGATCTGCTGGAAGGTAGGGAGGCATTGCAGAGGGATTTGGACAGGCTAGAGCGATAGGCTAAGGTCAATGGATGAGGTTTAACAAAGCCAAGTGCCAGGTCATGCACTTTAGTCACAAGAACCCCCAGCAGCGCTACAGACTTGCGAAAGAGTGTGCTGGAGAGCTGCCAGGCAGAAAAGGACCTGGGGGGGCTGACTCAACTGACAGCTGAACAGGAACCAGCAGTACACCCAGGTGGCCAAGAAGGCCAGTGACATCCTGGCCTGGATCAGGAACTGTGTAACCAGCAGGAGTAGGGAGGTGATGGTGCCCCTGTACTTTGCACTTGAGTACTGTCACTTGAGATTTGTGCACCTTGAGTATTGTGTCCAGTTTTGGGCATCACAGTGTAAGAAGGACATTGAGGTGCTGGAGGGAGGCCAGAGAAGGGTAACAAGGCTGCTGAGAGGTCTGGCAAACAGGCCCTATGAAGAGTGGCCTAGGGGTTACTGAGTCTAGAGAAGAGGAGGCAGAGAGAAGACCTTATTGTTCTCTATGACTACCTAAAAGGAGATTGCAGCAAGGCTGGTGCCGGTCTCTTCTCCCAAATTATTTATGATAGATAGAGGGGAAATACTCCCAAGTTGCGTCAGGGGAGGTTTAGATTGGATATTAGGAAGAAGTTCTTTACAGAGAGCATTGTTGGGCACTGGAACATGCTGCCCAGAGAGGTGGCAGAGTCATCACCCCGCAGGCGTTTAAAAAACTAGTAGATAGAACACTTGAGGCCATGGTCTAGGGAGATGTTGGGATGAGGGCTGGACTTGATGATCCTTTCCAGTCATAACAACTGTATGATTTTAAGCAAACATATTCAGATTACTAACCAATGTAAGTGCAGCTACATAACGTCTGACAGCCACCTCAGGAACGCCCAAGCTTTCCCATCCCACACACAGTCCAGACCTCAGGGAGATCCCAGGTATTTCAGCACCGATCTACTGAAGACACATGGAAAAGAATCCGTTATCTGCTCCAGACAGCTCCCAACTGCTTTTTGTGACTGCAGCTGCAAAGACTCATAGCTGCTCTGGCACTAGTGCAGTGATGGGAAGAGCCACCACAACAGCCTTCTGCTGTTCTTGAGCCACCCAAGTGTGTTCCCCAGCTCTGCTGTCTTACAGGAATTTCCCTTTCTGCACATTAGGGATTATTTTCGGATTTCACCATCTAAAGGAAGAGATGGCACAAAATAACCAACTGAAAAAACCCCTCAGTAATAAGTTACAAATTCATTAAGGAGTTTTTGTTTGTTTGGGGTTTTTTTGGAAGAGTCATACCAACCATTCTTAGACCTCAGATGTTAACATTTGCACTAGCACAGAAGATGACAAAACTTTGCTAAAGAGCAGATTTATTTGCTGTTAGCCTTGCTGATGGCACCTTCCCATCCAACACAAATGTGTTTTGGAGTCTGTGCTGCACACAGATAACAGTAAACCAGACAAAGCAAACCCTGCTGGGAAATGTCACTGCCCTCATGTAAAACGCTCAGACTGGTCCAGCTTAGATATTTAGCGAAAAAGGGGGAGTGGTAAAAAGAAAGAGAGTGTATTTCCAGGACATGGATCAGTGCCGCCGTATTTCAGAAAGAAATCTGGTCAGAAATGTACTTCCTAAGATACAAAGTAAATGGCACTAATATTTCTACTGTCAGCAGCAGTTTTGCTTTTGGGTCATGAAGCCATTGTACCACCTGTTCTGGTGCCTTATGTTCCCAACGGCTTCTGAATGAGGACCCAGACCAGATGCAGCTAGCGCGATGCTGATGTAGGCAGTTAAACAAAACCCTCAATTGTTTTGCCAGAAATCAGCACCCCAATTTACTGGTGGGGAAGCAGCTATGACATAATTAACATGAGCTTGAGGCCTCAGTGGCCATTTGCTGCATGAAGTGTTTTGCTTAAAGCTCCAGCTTGCTAGTGCCAGGGCTGTCACAAAAGCAAAGTCTTCGCCTGTGTTTTCAAGAAAATCTTTCATCGTTCCACTGACTAAAGCATTGCCATACTCCATCTGAATGGAGAGACAGATGTCACCAGGCAGATTCTGTTCTGAGACATCAGAGGGAAGAGGTATCTGCATGTTTCATGTAGCAGATAAAAAGCAATTAGTGAAGGTAAGACAGTTTTGTAAGTCCAGTGGGACATACGCATCTCTTTAGGCGCTTAAAGTCTTGACACAACAATCCACCAAAACACCTTTGATGATCTCAGTAACTTCCATAGAGAAAATCAATCTATTAAAAAGGTTCCTTATTATTTTGAAGCAAATGTTGCTATGTTTGATTTTTTTTTAAACAAACACAGAAATATTTAGAAAAGGTGCACACACAGCTCAATAATGTTAGATGTGGGAGTCATCACCAACCACTCAAGAGGATTAAAAATACAAATCAAGGATGATGCCTATGGTAAAACCTAGGCTGAGGAAAGCTAGACACAGTGGGACCTACAGGGATGCGGAGTCATGCACCACCACCTACCTCCAGTGAGACACAGGGGCCACGTTTCCAGCAATGACAACCCTATCACTGGTACATGACCTGTGGTGTTACTCCTGCCTGTGGCAGGCACCACTCTCTGCGTGAGGAGGACCAGGGAGTAGATGAAGGCTGGGGCTCCAGCTGCCCACCTTCTGCCCAACTGCACAGCTGCAGTCAGTACTCACTGGTGGTTCTGTCGTGAATCAGAGCTCCTGTGCTTCATCTAATGGGCTTACATGTTGCTAACCCAGCAGAGGAGTCCCTGATGGTGGCATATTTCCAAGCCAAGGAGAAGCCTAACTCCCATCGTTGCCTGTGGACAATGTGACATTAGTGATGACATCAGCTACAACATTCTGTGAGGATGCTGTGTTCAACACATTTTCAATCACAAAACGTACTCTGTTTAATCCTGGAAATGTATTGCAAGGTCAAAAGGCAGAGTCCTACTGCACACTGAAAACATTTTGATTGGAGATGCCTTTTAAGACCAACTGTTCCCCAGCAGTATCAGGTCAGCACTAAACCATGTCCCTCAGCACCACATCTACACATCTCTGAAATCGCTCTGGGGATGGTGCTTATAAATGTGTGTCATCATGAATTACAACAGAACACTTGTAGAAATTTAAATAGATACATGCCTTTTAGAAGTAAAACTACTCTTCAATCACAGAATGATGGGGTTGAGTGGTCTCTGGGCATCGTCCAGTCCAGCCCTCTGCCACAGCTGGGTCACCCACAACATGTTGCTCTGGATAGTGTCCAGGTAGGTTTGGAATCTCTCCAGATGCAGGAGACTCTGCAGCCTCTCCGAGCAACCGGGGCAAGGGCTCTGTCATCCTAAAAGTCAGTAAGTTTCACCTCCTGTTCAGGTGGAACCTCTGGGTTCCAGTGTGTCCCTTTTGCATCTTGCCCTGTTGCTGGGGGCCAATGGGAAGAGTCTGGCTCTCAGCCTTTAATTATCAGTAAGCACTGATCAGATCCCCTCTCGGACTGCTCTTCTCTAGCTGCACAGCCTCAAGTCTCCCAGCTTTTTCTTGGCACACAGATCCTCCAGTCCCCCCCTCAGCATCTTCATATCCTTTCTCTGATCTTACTCCTTCTCTCTCTGGAACAGGGGAGCCCAGAACTGGCCCCAGCATCCCAGATATGGCCTCGCTAGGGCGAGGCAGAGGAGGGGCAGAACCTCCCTGACCTGCTGATCCCTCTTCTCCACAACCACCGGGAACCCCACAGTCCTTCCTGGCAATTTGCGGTTCTCGGTGACCTCGGACAGCCACAGGCCAGCTCTGTCCCCGCTCGCGGAGGTCGGATTGGACAGGACGATAGCGGGAGAAACGCGCTCCTCACACGGTCGAACCGCCGCAGCCCTCGCCCCCACTCACCTGCCTCAGCCCGGGCCCGGGCCCGGGCCCGGGCCCGGACCCTTCCCTCCGCTGGGCCCCGCCACCGGCAGGGCCAACCGGGAGGGCAGAAGGCGAGAGGAGCGGACGAGGAGGGGGGCTATAACGGCCATAACGGTCGGTAACGGCAGGTAACGATGCCTCAAGCGCCTCCGGAAGCGCCCCGGGGCTGACCCGGAAGTGCCCCGGACCCGAGCCGGAAGCGGCTGTCGCGCGCTGACGGTGGCAGCGGTCCTGACATGGCGCCCAAGGGCGGCCCCGGCGGGCGGCAACAGTCGGAGGAGGATCTGCTGCTGCAGGACTTCAGCCGCAACCTCTCGGCCAAGTCCTCCGCGCTCTTCTTCGGCAACGCTTTCATCGTCTCCGCCATCCCGATTTGTGAGTGTTTGGGAGGCGCCGGGGGGCATGGGGTGGCGGGGGGGACGGTACGGGAGGCCCGGTGCGTGAGGCCCGAGGGGGTGATAGGAGGCCCCGAGGTAGCACGGGAGGTACCATGCGGTGCGGGAGGCCCCATGAGGGAGCGGAGTCTCCTGGGCCAATGCTAGGGGGTCCCGGGGCTGGGGGGTCCTAGGACTGGCGGTCCCCCCCCCGTTCCCTGGGCCCGGCCTCGTTTGGGCCTCTCCCTTGCCCCAGGTGATGCGCGCTGTCCCGGTGCTGCGTCAGATCTAGTTTCGAACGGGTCTCGCGCGGATCACGTTATGCGGCTGGGGAAGCTGGATGGAAGCGCTGGCCCAGTACTGACGTGTCAGTAGCTGGTGGGGTGGCTGCGCCGCTGCTCAGCCCTGCTTGAGCACCTCAGCCACAAGGACAACGGATTTTACTGTTCTGAAGTATTTGTAAAGCGATTTGAAGACCCACCCAAATGATTTTGGAGGAACCAGTATCAGTCTGGCAGAACTGGTGCTGAGTTACAGAGCTAAGCTGCCTAGGGCTCCTGCAGGAGCGTTTTTCTTACAGAAACCACTAAAAATATTTTTATTTCCTTTCTTTATAGGGCTGTACTGGAGGATATGGCACATGGATCTTGTTCAGTCCGCAGTCCTGTACAGCGTGATGACCCTAATTAGTACCTATCTAGTTGCTTTTGCCTATAAGAACGTCAAGTTTGTTCTCAAACACAAGTAAGTTCATTGGCTATTTGAAGTAGAAGTTGTTATTAAATAATTTAATAAATACCAGCATTTACAACAATTGACAAATGTCTGAAATTTTACTCCAAAAACTATTTTATACTGAAATACGCTCAGGCTTTTGTCATTAGACAGGCCACGTCAACTGAGCACAATGAAATACATATAGCAGCATTGCCTTCATCCTCAGCAGCTACTTCCACAAACTCTTATTTCATAATACTTTTAGTGGTTTTCCAGTATCTTGTAGTGATTTTACTGTTACTTGTTGTCCCTTAAATCTGCCAAAACTGCTTGGTGTCTTGGCATTGTTCTTCACTGTAAATACAACAACTAATCCCTAAAGCCAGGGTCGGGAGGGAGGAGTTATTTTCACTTCTCAACACAGCTGGTGTTTCTTAAAGAGTTGCACAGAAAAGAGAAGATGCCGTTTCCAAGGAGGTTACTCGTAAGCTATCGGAAGCAGACAACAGGAAGATGTCTCGTAAGGAGAAGGATGAAAGGTAATCCTCTGAGTTCTCTCCATTGCTCAAATATAGCCTGATGTTTTTAAGGACCTCATTAGGATTTTGGGGACTGTTGCTCATCCATTTAATTGCATATGTGCAGGGTTTTGCTTTTAATGAGGTGATAGGTACTATGATCCTATGATGATGATGATGATAGGTAGGTCTTGCCACTGCTGTAAGCCAAGAGCAGCAGCTTATGGTTTACTGCTCACTAGGTATCAAATCACTTCACAGTGCTAGGACAAGGGGGACGGTTTCAAGCTAAAATACGGCAGATTCATATAAGATCTTGAGGAGGAAGTTCCTCCCTGTGAGGGTGCTGAGGCACTGGAACAGGCTGCCCACGGAGGTTGTGGCTGCTCTGTCCCTGGCAGTGTTGAAGGCCCGGTTGGATGGGGCTGTGGTCAACCTGATCTGGTGAAAAGTGTCCCTGCCCATAGCAGGAGGTTGGAGCCAGATGATCTCTTGAGATCCTTTCCAATGTGAATCATTGTATGATTGATAGCTGTGGGTGTTTCAGCACACGCAGACATAAATACATCTGAAATAACATCTCTGATTGTTCCTAGAATTCTGTGGAAAAAAAATGAAGTTGCAGACTATGAAGCAACAACTTTTTCCATCTTCTACAACAACACTCTCTTCCTGGTCCTGGTCATCATCGCTTCTTTCTTTGTGCTGAAGAACTTCAACCCCACTGTGTATCCTTTATTACCACAATTAAGACCACCAGAGCCCTGCTGTGTTTGGGGTTGTAAGTAGCTACGTTTGTCACCTGGGTTGTGCAGTTACTCTGTTGGTATAGGAAGTTCACTGTTATTCAGTTTAGAAGCACTAGAACATAAAAACAGAGAAACCCCAAAATCTCCCAATGACATAAAAGTTGAACATCTGCCAGGATGCATTTATAGGACAACTTACAGGATTTGTAATGGCTTTGCTAGTTTGGCTGTAACGGTGGAACGAGGCAGCAGCTCGTCTTTGTACAGACACACCGAGTTAGCACAAGGTGACCCAAAACGATTGTTTACTTTCAGAGACTTCACAAGTACAATATTTTTGTTAATTGATTAAACAAGACCTGCCAGTCAGGGCCACATCTGTGGTAACAAACTGTTTAAAAGTAACAGTTTAGCAGAATAGGCTAAACTTTGACCATCTGAATGTTGATGTTAATTACCTCAGTTATGAGCTGTGTCTCAAGTTGTGATGCTGCAGTTTGGAAATTACAGAGAAAGGCCATTCTCATCCCTTATTTTTCCATAAAACTCCTCCTAAATGGTCTTTACTAGTCTATGTCCTTAACTTTTTCCCTATAGAAACTACATTCTTTCCATAAGTGCTTCATCCGGACTGATCGCTCTGCTCTCTACCGGCTCCAAGTAAACAAAACCACTCCACAGCAATTTGTTTCTGTGAGGAGGGGTTCAACTGCCGTAAAAAAGGTTAAGAGTGGAATAGGAAGATATTGAGGGTTTTTTGAAGCTATGGGGAGGGATGCTCAAGTCCAAGATGATTGGTTTGTATTTACTTTTGGTATATTGGCGTGGTATTATTGAATAAGTGAGTTAATCCTTTTGAATTTGTACTTTGCAATGATCAGTAAATGGTGCATGAGTAGGTGGTGGTACTGCAGACCAGCAGACCCTAAGAATAGCTACAGCAGTACTGAGGGCTGTAAATCAAGCCTGTGACAGGATTTCCCATCAGCCTGGTGTTTGAGCCAAACCCACAACAAAAAGTGACAGTCCACTGTTTACCCTTGTAACTTTAAAAGTTTTAATAAAAATGAGGCTCTTTTGTCATTTTAATTTCATCATTTAATTCCTTGTATTTCCTGTGTGTGTGTGTGTGTGTGTGTGTGTGTGTGAGGATTTTCCTGGAGAGAGAATCTGCAGCACTGACAGCATGAAACAAAGGCAGAGAGGTTTGGTTTTTGAGAGCAATTCTAATCTTTTTCCACGGACTCCTTCACAGAAGTGCACCGAGGGTTTTTTAGATTGTCCTTGTGGTTTGTTGGGGGTTTTTTAGGGTTTTTTTTTTTTCCCAATTTCAATCCCCACTGTTCCCCATTTCTTAGTGTGATGCTAAAGCTAGGCTGTTCTTTGGCATCCCATTGCCCTCAAAGCTTTAGACTAGCTGTTCTCTACTAGAGTAAGGGGCACTGCCATTCCCTTTTCTGTTAAACACAGGTTGGGAATTAATATCTTTAACACATTGTTAGGGTTCCCATTTATCTGAGAAAGGAAAGAAAGGCCATTACATTGTATCTCCAGTCACAGGAAACCAATCCACTACTAGGAAAATAATTCAACTATTCGAAGTAGAAAGCTGACAATATAAATCATCGAAGTATTTGTGCTGCTAATCTGGCAGATTTTAAAACTGGATTTTCACAGCTAACGCTGCAGCACTGGGGAACGTGGCCTGGGGCAGTGATTGTAAAGCCAAGGAGGATGAGCATCCTGCAGCATCCCCTGCCATGGGATTTCAGTGAACTGCCAGGAGGACCTTCACACTGGTTATTTCAGGGCAAAGCACAACTGATGTCTCCCTTAGGAAACAAAATGCTAGAAGTACCTTCTCAGGGATGCACCTAGCCTGTCGCTCCTGCTCCTCTGCCCAAATTCCCTGTCCCTTTGCCAGCTGCCTGCAAACCCATATATACCCAGTCTGGCACCCAGTAATGGGTCTCCAAGTATAAAATGAGATGCACAAAATGCTTTTATTGTATCCAAGCAGAAGTCAAGGTCAGACTGCATGTCTGGGTACACAGCAGCCAGGGTCATGTACACACACCACAGCTCATGGGAGTAAATACAGGAGGAGACAACTTGCGCACTCGTATCCCCACGAATGCCTCACGCGCTCTGCACGTATCCTGGATTGAAGGGGTAGGATACAAGGGTTCTACAAATACTGTACATAGCTGTATGTACCCCCTCAGAAATGCCCAAAAGACACGACTTGAGGAGAAATAGTTACTGAAACCCTTTTACAATGTAAACTCATGGTAAAATGTGAAGATGGGCAAAATGAATGTATAAAACACCAACAGCTCCCGCCACGGATGAAACACCCCAAAAAAAATCGACCCGCTTGAGATACGTCTTAAAAATCCTTGCATTTACTTTTGCCCGATGCCAGAGCAAGTTAAAGCAAACGTGACCTTCTAAAGTACATACCTGCTTATTTATTTTTCCTGGTGTTTTTCAGCAGCTATCATGACGTATCTATGTTTATACATTATCTATCTCCTTGAAAGCTTTGGAGTATTGAAATTTGCAGTAGCTCTGTCTACAAGCAGGCAGAAGTCAAGGCAAGTTTCTAGAGATGCAAACCCCCCAGTATTTTATCAGGGATTTCTTGGCTTAAGGTTTACGTAGGTCTAGAATTTCACGGACAGCTGTTGTTTTTACGAGCCAGACATGCGTGGTTGGGGGCTCTAACGGTGCTCCGCTGGCTGGTTCTTCCCAGCAGCACCCACAGCTGGAATAGTTGCGGAGTTAAGAATCAAGCTATTAACTTCTAATTAATTCTCTATCTTACATCCTTCATTTGGCTACTCATGAAATCTAAAGCATATATTCAGCATTAGAAAAAAAAAACCTGAAAATTTGAGCTTGCCCCTTCTCTCTGTTAACCTGAAGCAACTTTATAGCTGAGATTTCCCAAACGTGGTTTTATTAAAACCTGAAGTTGTATCTGGCTTTTCTTCATTGAAAAAATAGATCTGTACATCCTTCTTTAATTACCAAGTACCTGAAGGTTATACTTTTTTTTTTTTTTTTGCTTTACAGGTGTTTGTTTTTGTTTTTTTCAACCAGCACAAGCATGAGGTGCTACGAGTAAAGTAAAAAGTAATTAATTCAGTCAAAGGTACGAAAACATGAGCTTATTTCTGTACCAGAAGAGAGATCAACTGTGCTTCGAAATTTCACTGCAGATTTAAGTAGCAACAGCACAAATCTCAAAGGATCCCGTAGACAGCAAGCAGCTGCTGAATTATTCTCATGGCCAGATACCGATTCGGGGCTGCATGTTGGTACAGAGCACTTGACTTTAAACCATGCAGTCCAGGGAATTCATGCAGTGCTTTATGACCTGTAGTCCTTCTTGCTGTACGGCTTATTTCCCAGAATATTATCTATTTCATTTACGATATGGGATGTCATCTTTGGAAGGACCTAGGGGCAGAATAAAAGCCACGTTTAAACATTAAAGGTTTGGGGTTTTTTTCAGATTTAAATCCAGATTTTATCAAATAAAATTTCCTCTGTGTTGGTTTTGTGTGTGTTTGACAGATACTTAAATATTCATCCAATACTTTTCTCCTAGAGGAAAAACTACTGTGCTGTTGTTACCAGTGAGAAAACCACAGAAGTGCTCCTGGACTCGATGTGCACAGGATTGCCAACAGCGGCAGAACAGGAGCTGGTGGCAGGAACATCAGAGGAAGTTTTATTGTGAAAAGCAACACAATGTTAAAACTATACTCAAGTGTTTAAATTCTAGGAAAAGGGTACTAGGCTCAAGGAGTGCCGCTGTCACCCCCTTGGGAAGCTGGTCAGTAGCTCACCCCACCTCTGCTGAGGTCCCATCACAACTTGCCTGTATGGCTCCGAGGTTCTCTATCAGCTGCTCAGGGTTGGAAGATCCCAGAAGGACAGAGCTCACCCCCTCATTTCTCAGGCACCATGCTGGGAATAAGATCACAAGATGGTCAGGAGCAGAGGCATCACCACTTGGCATTGCTCACTCTCCCTGCTGTCAATCAGAGCCTGACAATGGGGCTAGAAAAATTCTTGTGTTAAGTAATTCGTAACTTTACTGCTCAATAAAAGGAATGATATTTCTGTAAGGCTAACAGAGCAGGGGTCACTGCAAAAACAAACTCCCCAAAATTCCTACAGCATGGGTTGTCTTTTTATTGCATTCCTTGAGATGCAGAACCCTCCTCCTAATGAAGGGCTGCGTTGCCCATCTTCAGCCTTTCTATACTTTTGGCATCCTGATGGCAAATGATTATTTAGAACACTTAAATGACTATTAGATCACAGAATCATAGAATGTATTTGGCTGGAAGGTACCTCTCAAGGTCATGTGTTCCAACCTCCATATAACAAGCAGGGACATCTCTCACCAGGAAGGTTGCCCAGAGCCCCATCCAGCCTGCCCTTGAATGTCGCCAGGGATAGGGCCTCCAACACCTCTCTAGCCAACCCATTCCAGGGATCCACCACCCTCAGATTAGACCTCTTTCCTAATGTCCAGCCTAAATCTACCCTTTTCCAGCTTAAAATCACAACCCCTTGTCCTGTCCTTCCCTGCCCTTGTGACCAGTCTTCCCCAGCCTTCTGACAGGCCCCTTTCTGGGACTGGAAGGCTGATATAAGGTCCCCCAAGGACCCTTCCCTCTTCAGATAATAGAAGATGGAAGACAGATGGAGAGTCTATAGATAGATAGGTGGTCTACAGGTGCAGGCAAACACAAAGCCATCCTTTGTCCTGCCTGAAAGATGACACTTTTTTTTCTGCGTTATGATTCACCCAACCATCCCCAATACCCAAACAGCTCATGGTAAGTAGCCCCATGGAGCTGCAGGCCTGGTCCCAGCTCTGTGTCTGCTGCAAAGGGCAGGGCTGTGGTCCCTGGGTGGGACCAGCACGTACCAACAGCCAGCTGTGGCAGTGTGCAGCCCAGGCGCTCAGCGATGGGCGACAGGTCCTTCAGCTTCACCTGCTGCTTCCTGCCTTCCTCACTTACGATCTTCTCTTTCAGCCACTGGTAGCACTGGGGAGGAATTAAATCATGGTGGGAGATTGAAGACAACCGTAAATAGACCTTAGGAAGCCACATCCAGCCCAGGAGGTACTGCTGGCTCAACAGCACGATGCTTCGCTACCCAGAATAACAACAGAAGCAGGACATCGCCCGTGTGAGCCCACGTCTGGTACCTCCCTGGCTTTACGCAGCTGGTAGACTCAGTCCACAGACTGCAGCCTTCTCAGTTTTGTTTTCAGACACCCACCACGGAGCAGAAAAATAAAAGTTAACCCGAGAAGACTTTGACACAGACCACCCAAAAAATTGTGAAGGAATTCCTGGTCTTGTTCAAGATTTACCACTGAACATTAGAAAATAAATTAAACAGAGCTGACATTGCAGTTTTGCCAGCTCCAGATTTGACACTCGATTCTAATTTGCTCTCACCAACTTAACTCTGGCCCCTCGCTGCAGTGCTGCGTAGCTTTTACCAAATAGTCACTGCACATCACTCTGGGGGAAAAAATCCCAGATGCAATGAATTGCCCCATCTGAAAAAACTGCCCTTTGTAAGGAAGTTCATGAAGGCTGTGTCTCCCCTTAAAAAAGTCCAGGCTGAGCAAAACCAGTGCAGGGACGTGCATCAGTCTGCTGGCACTGGCCACAAAGCATTGGCTTCTGCCCACCAGCTCATACACAGTCTCTAAGACCAGTTTTGCCAAGTTTTGTCTCCCAAACCAGCGACATGTTAGTGCTCTTATCTGTTCTGAGCCATCCAGTCATGTCTGCACGGGCATAGTATGGAAGGAGACCGCACACTGCCTTCTTCACGTCCAGCCAGTGTAAGGGTGGCCACATCATCCTTCTGCAGAGCCCCCGGAGTTGGTTCCTGTCACGGGCACCTCACAACCAGCTCAAAGCCCTCAGCTCACTGCGGTGGGGGACCTGAGCATCTTTATAACCCAGATTCTCCCACTCTTTGGAGTGTGGTTGCCAGAGAAACCGAGCTGGTCTACCAATGCAGCTGCACACGGGCCAGCCTGATCTGCTTTGTTACTGGCCTGCCCTCAACACAGCAGCATCTCCACTCTCTCAATACAAATACCTTCAGTGCAGCCCTTGAGCTTTCCGGGACCCCGTTGCCGTATTTTCCTGAGATGATCCCACAGGCTAGTGGAGACCACGTCATAGCTCCAACCCCTGCAGAGAAAAGGGAGGAGGAAATTTGATGAGCTTGAGCAAAGCAATTGCTGCATTTCTATTGCAGCTGGCACTGAAGTTGGTTCAGGAGATGCGCAAGAGATGCATCGGTGTCTTCTAATGCAGGGGAGAGGTGTCACAGAATCACAGACCTGCAAGGTCCATGAGCCTCGAAGCGGTTATGACCATTAGCACCCACGACCACGGCAACCTGGCTTTGAGTCATTAGATCAATACGGGTTTGTCCCCTTCAGAAGCAGGGAGGGAGAATGCTGGTTCCAGCCAGAGCCCTGGGTCAGCCTCCTCTGCACTTCTTTCTGCAGAAGTAGGTGTGAGCAAAGTAGCCTCCCTCTTACCTATTTTATGATACAACTCCGGCAGCTGAACCTCCACCTTCTCTCGTTGGAAGAGATGGTACTCAGCTTGTTCACACACAGGGGGGATCATGTTGAACTGCCTGGCTACGGAGTACGCTTCCTGCAGAAGTCAAGAGACAAAGTTCCTCATCCAAGTGAGACCTGTCCTCAGCACAGCCCTCCCCATCCCCAACGCACACATGTGGCTCAGCTCCCTGTGGGGCCTCTGCAGCTGGGGTGGAGAATCAGCCAGTGTCAATAATTCCCTAGAAAAAGTAAAATAGAATAAAAGAGGGTTACCATGATCTCCATGGCGCTCCAGCGGGACGTTCCCCAGTACATCGCCATGCCTTGATTGATAACGTGAGTCATCGCCCGCACAATTTCTAAAGGAGGAAATTAAAAAAAGACTTCTTTTAAATGTGAGAACTGCACCAAAGCCTTCCAAACATCAAGGCCACCAGGCAACCTGAGCAGCTTTTTGTTGAACAGGAATTCTCTGTGCTCTCTTGCCCGAGTGTGGATGGAAGAGCAATAACCATGCAAATACAGAGATGCTGTTGTTGAGAAGACTGCTTTCTCCCACTGGCTGTCACCTCCCATAGTATTTCTCATTACGGAGGGTAAGGAATATTCTGGGTTAGTATTTCTTCAAAGGTTTGACACGAGAGGGCAGCACAGTTGAAAAAGAACTTGAGAGATTAATTAAATTCTTTCTAAAATGTGTTTACTAGAAGAAAATATCTGCTCCTGCTTCTTTCCACTAGGGATATCAGGCTGCAGAACCAGATGACTGAACTGCTCTCTACCAGGAGCAAAACCCAGCCCAGCTCAGCCCCCTGCAGCCCATTTTCCTTTGTGCAGACAGAGGCCTGTGAGGCTGCCAGGGCAAGATGTTTCATTTCTATCCACCAGACCTTTGGGGAACAGCTCTGCTTTCCCATAAGGGACACAAAACCATCAAGACCTTTATTCTGCAAGAAAAGGACAGAAACCTTGTTTATGTTGCAGGGTTGCTCAGAAGCTTATGGAGTCTGGTGGGATCCTATAGGATGCTTTTAGAGGAAAGAGCCCCTCCTTACTTTTTGCAACTCATTTTTAAGCCTAATTAACTAGTAAATTCATATTTCTTACTGGACTTCAGTGCTCCAGACATCAGGAAAAAGTTCTTTAATCTGAATGTGGATCACAGGAACAGGTTGCCTAGAGAGGCGGTGGAGGCCCCAGTCCTGCAGACACTTAAAGTCAGGCTCTGGGCAATCTGGTCTAGTTAGAGTTGTCCCTGCTTGTTGTAGGGGGGTTGGACTAGATGATCTTCGGAAGTCCCTTCCAACTCAAAACATTCTATGGAGCCAAGCAGCATCTGCCAGGACACTGGCACTACAGCGGCTAACAACACACCATTCACATGGGCAGGAACAGGATGAACTCACTGTGAGAAGCCAAATCAAACAGTGCTTCATCCCCAGTGCCAGACACACCCCCTCACAGCCCGTGGGCGATGCCACATCGCAGTGATGGTTCACACCCACACTGTGAATTCCTGACCCGTCATCCCCACTGAAATGACTTTGGCCAGGGAGTCCCCTGTGTCTGATGCACCCTTGGCATAGCTGCTCTTCCTCAGACAGTGACCCCAGGCATCGCTGCCTCAAGATCAAGATGAGCTGCCTTGTATGTCACAAGGATGCTCATCCTATTTCTGGAAAGAGCCTAGCAAAGGGGAGGTTGCGCTGCCAATCCTGACGCTGTTGTGAGAGTTCTGCAGGCAGCAACAAGCAGTTCAGGATGATGAAGTCTCCATTTATAACCTCAGGAGGTTGTGCAAGAGACACGGCATCACTTCACCAGGCTTCTGCTTCCCACTGGAAAGGGAAATTTCCTTAGGGGACATGTCAGCCTGAAGAGTTTTTCCCCAGTCAAGAGCAGAACTCACATGCCAGATATAGTTCACTTTTTTTTTTGTTCAGTTTGGCTAAAACCAGACTTCTCCTCTATTTCTAAACATTTTATTCCCAGCAAGCACCAGTCCAACAGAACGCCCCGTTACCAGGCAGCCAGGATGCCCAAACTCTCCCAACCTCTCCCTGCCATTTGTTGTCTATTTTTGCCACATTACCATTTGGGAGCTCCAATAAACATTTCATCACACGCCTCTTAGGCAGCTCAGCCCCTGGTTGTTTTCATTTCTCCCGCCTCTTCTCCTTTCAAGAAAAACTGAACATAAAAATCCCTGTATCTCTCGTCTGTTCTTGTTTGCCAGAGCCCGCTCCCGTGGGCAGGGCCATGGGGTGGCTTGTGGAGCACACGTGCCCAGGCTGCTTGCTCTGCCAGCTGGGTGGAACAAATGGCATCACTTGAGAAGGGAAGAGTTTTTTAGGCATAAATTAACATTTCAAAACTCAGGAAACAGCCTCCAGCAGCATAATAATAATTTTGAAGTAGATTAAAGTTGCTCAGTAGGGATGATGCCATCTTCCTTGCCTGCTTGCCAAGGATGTGGGTTGGCCAGGCAGTGGGTGCCTGGTCTCCCACCACTATGACAATTGTGGGGTCTCAGCAGGGGATCCCAAGGACCCTACTTCCCTGCAGCCAGAGCTGCCCAGCTTTTCTGCTGGAAGTGCCACTTGGGAAGCGCCACACGAAGCACCTACTGCACTACTGTAGGGTCGGCTCTGCAGCCTGACTAGTGAAGTGTGAGAGTGGCAGAAGTCCAGGGAGAAGGAGAAGCACAGATCCTTCCTATCACCCATCTTCTAAGATCTCTGTTTGGAGGGCTGGATTGCCCCATGGATGGATGACCCCAGCAAAGATGGACCCTTATCGATTGCCTCATCCTGCCCCAGCAGAGCCCAGAGTAGCTTTGGGGTGAGATGCAACACAAGATGCCATGGCCAGGGACCCACCTGCTTTGTGCAGGGTGCTCAACTTCAGATGTACCCTGAAGCCAAAAATGCACTTCTATGACAAGTAAAAGGCTTTTAAAATTTCTTTTTGAGAAAGGTAAACACCTTTCTGATTTTGTGCTGAAGCAACTTTAGGGATCAGAGTTGCCACCAGTAACAAAACCCCATCAAACACTGCTCTTCTCCCTTTAGCTCTGCATCACCCACCACCCCCAAAGACAGCCTGACCTGCATTGAGAGGTGATCCTGTTCTGGCTGGGGTGCATCTGAATCCATCATCACATGCGAAAGAGCAGATGGAGATCCCTGAGCCAGAGTGGAGAAGCCTCACCTGCCCATACGCAGCGACAGCAAAAACATTCAAAGTCTATCCTGTGATTTACGGGGTTGTGCCTCGCCACCTCCAACCTGCTGGAGCAGGACCCTAACACTCTGGCCCAAGCCAGAAAGGTTTTAGGGTTCCCTCCTAGCCGCTCCCCAGTGGCAGCGGCTCTTTGCTCATGGGGAAAGGAGCCCCATCAGGAGACAGAGTGAGGATTGTGGAGGCAGCTCTGCAGCTCCTGCGCATGCCAGAGTGCAGAACTGACAGATGGTCCAACAGATGCTCTGGGAGAGAAGTGGCTTAGTAGGTGAACCATAAAAAAAGGCACGAAGCGCACAGAGAATCACCACCGTGCCATTCATAATAACAACGTCCCTTCGTTCACCCTGCTTAGAGTCTCACCCAGCACTGCAGCCAGAGCTGTTGCCAAGTGCTGCTGGCACCGTCTGCACCCTCTCCAGAGCGGTGATGGCCAGGATCAGCTGTGCCACATGGACATGGGGCAGGGACTCAGCACTGCTCCAGCACACGACAAGTCACCGAGCACGGAGGTCACTTCTGCCCCTGGGATACATCACGTCATCTGCCCTGACCTCAGCAGCTACTGCAAAATCTTCATCCTTCCCATTCCCAAGCCTACAGCTGCTGGCACCAGTCAGTTGTGCCTCCATCCACCCAGGGGCTGTGCTGGGTCATGCAGCCCCACGTGTTAAGAAATTAGTTGCTGCTACCATGGAAAGTCGAGTCGGGAGCTTTAGAGGGGCCTGTGAAGCTGCAGGTTGGTTGGGTTTGCAGGGACCCATCGATGAGAGCTCTTGAAGCCTGTGAATCCTTCTTCCTGCTATTTCTTATTGAGCTGTGATGTCAACCTCCTGCCATGGTGCGAATGGCTGTGCTAACTCCCATGGAAATGCGAAGCAGCAGAGACCAGTGCTTATTAAATAGGGCACTGACCCCCAAGCCCGTTGGGAAAGGTTCCTGGGTGACTGGGCTATGCCACCATGTACCACCACAGTCCCTCAGCTAAGCCCCCCAGAGCCTCAACTTGTGCTGCTCCTACATTGGGGCAGCAGATCCTAGAGGTCCCAAATAACTTCTGACCAAGCATTGGGTCACATCCCTGGTTTTAGGACTAGGAGAGGCACATGTTGCCCAGGCAGCCCAGGGGTTGGGGACAACCTCTCTTACAAGCATAGGCTGAGAGAGTTGGAATTGTTCAGCCTGAAGAAGAGAAGGCTCTGGGGGGACCTTGCAGTGATCTGAAAGAGGTCTGTCAGAAGGCTGGAGAAGACTGTTCACAGGGGCAGGGGATGACAGGATAAGGGGTCATGGTTTGAAGCTGGAAAAGAGTAGATTTAAGGTGGACATCAGGAGAAAGTTCTTTAATCTGAGAGTGGTGGAAACAGGTTGCTAGAGAGGTGATAGAAGCCCCATCCCTGGAGACATTCAAGGTCAGGCTTGATGGGGCTCTGGGCAATCTGGCCTTATCAGAGGTCCCTGCTTGTTGTATGGGGATTGGACTAGATGCCCTTTGGACGTCCCTTCCAACCCTATGGGTCTAAGATTCTACAAGTATGGGGATAGCAGTGCTGGCACATTCCCTGCTTCGTGCAGTTGGGTAACAGTTGGTCTCAGTGATCTTAAAGGGTGTTTCCAACCTAATCAGTTCCATGGTTCTGTGATCCTAGAGCTGGGCACAGCAGGGGTAGGGCTCTAAAGGGCTGCTTTCACACAGAACCAATCTGCCTTAAATGCAAACACAAATTCACTCTATCCAAAGGAATGTGGAAAAGGAAATAAAACCCCAGACAATGTTAAAGCCACCACCAGGACATAAAGCAAACTTCAATTTCTACCCAAGAGATACAAATTCAATCCACTGAATGTAAAGATATAGGGGCTCTGACACATCCCAGATGAGGTAATTCAAATTTAAGCTGTCCCACCTGAACATTTAGTAGAAAAAAAATTGGTTTTTCACTTCCTACCATCATCAGTCTACATCCGTAAGCCAGGATCAGCCATGTTAAAGATTTAATTCAAGCTTCCACGAACCTTCCATGGGAGTGTTATTGTCGGGCCGGTTGGCAAAGACAACATCCACGTATTCCAGCTGCAGCCTCTGGAGAGAAGCCTTTAGCCCTAGGAAGACCAAAGCACAGGCAGACTTAGGCAGCACAGGGCTGGCAGGTACAAAACAGCACCTTGTTTGGCCTACGTATACGAAGTGCTGCTACTTATACAAACATACATTGTGTATTTATTATGCATGTACCCAACCATAAAGCTTTTGAGAAGGATGCTGCATAACCTTGTCCCACACTACTCAGCCACATTAGGAAGAAAACACCAGTCTGGCCACACACGGTGTGTGTCCCACTCCATTCCATGACAATTTGGTTGGTTTTTTTCATTACTGGGATTGGAACAGACACTACGTTGGCAGCTCCAGTTTAGGGCTGCCCAGGCTCCAACCATTTCTTTCTGAGGATCTGATGGAAGATGGCATCTAAATCCTACAGAGAGATATGTGTGTGTGTGTGTGCGTAAGAGAGAGAAAAGAGCATTTCCAACGCTTATTTTCTATGACTCTTCCCAGGAACAAAATGTTTTCTTTGACTGTTCAGGAAGAATGAGCCAAAATAGAGCAGTCTGGAAGCGGTTGCTGAATTTTAAGGGGTTGGAAAAAAAGACCTCGCCACACAGCCATTTTTGCCAAGTGTATTTATAGGAAATGGCTAACAGTGACCTTAACAATGCTTGCCATGTGCTCTGTGAAGTTATCCCAACATCTGCTGGTGTTTTTCCTATCGTTTCATGAAGCAGCTCCACAAGGAAAGGAAAATGGAAGGGTTTGAATCCTCTGTGACGGTGTCGTGCCATGGGAACAGCATCAGCCAGGCTGGTGGCAGCGATACCCTCAGCAATGGGGTGGATAATAGAGGAACAACATTCCCCATCTAATCTCTGCTTTAAAATTCAGAGGGCAAAGCCTTGTTGAAAGTTGTGACCGAAGAGCCAGTGGCAGATTCTGGTGGTAAAAGAAGCAAGTGCCCAAGTGAGAGTCAAACTCATTACAATCCTGGGGGGCAACTTGTCCTGTGCAGAAAGGACTGGCTGGTCCCCACATCACGGGACTCGGGTCATGTGGATGAGCGTGAATTTTTCTTCTGTAATTGGCAACAAACATCAACTTGACCAACTTTCACCATAATCAATCAAGTCTTCCCTCATAAATCAGCACCAAGACTGATCACCCCAGGGCAGTACAGAACCATCTCCCACTGCTGTAGCACTGCTTCAGGGAGGGGCTGCACCCCAGGGCTTCACCCCTGCGCTCCCCTGGCCCAGAGCACCTCATTTCAGGAAAAAGATTTTTAATCTGAGGGTGGTGGACCCTGGAACAGGCTGCCTAGAGAAGAGGTGAAGGCCCCATCCCTGGAGATGTTCAAGGTCAGGCTCGATGGGGCTCTGGACAACCTGGTCTAGTGAGTGATGTCCCTGCTTGTTGTAGGGGGGTTGGACCAGATGATCTTTGGAGGTCCTTTCCAACCTTATGGTTCTGTGATTCCCTGGTAACCCAGAGAACACATTTCACATGTCCCCACGTGGCAGCTGCAGAAATGGGTCAGGCAACAGCAAGAGGAAGGTGGTGTCAGTGCCTCTGCAGAGATGTGACGCACAGATATGGAGCCCGATGCTCTCCCAAGGAGCTGGACACCCCCAGAAAGTCCCTTCCATGGCTTTGCAGAGTTTTTCTCCAAACCCACACTACCTTATGTAGAAGACAGAACCAGGTCCCTCTGCTTTTAAGGGTCTGGGACCTACTAGTGATCTGTACAGGGCAATTCTGTCAGCCCCAAGGTCCTCCTGGGGGAGTTTGTGAAGTCTGCTCCTGTCACCAGCAGCAGCCAACTGCTAAGCCTCAATGACAAAATGTCTTTTTACAGGGCTGCAGGTAAAATCCTCTGCAGATTAGAATTGTAGGTTGGCAGTAAGCCCCACAACCACATCCCTCCTGCCTCACCCAGGGAGTCTCCATCTGTCACCAACCAGGGAAGAGCTGTCTGGGGGGGTCAGCAGAGCAGCTCCAGACCCACCACTGAGTCTTCCTGCCATTTCACATCAGTTGGGATTGGGGCAGTTTTCAAGGACAACAGTGCAAAGCTGCCCGGAATCCACTTGAGACAGTGAGTGATGAAATCCCACAGCAAATCCCACCCACGGCCGACCAGCCACAAGTGTGCCAGTGATATGCACAGAGCTGGCCAAGGACATCACTTTTGCTTGTTCCAGCAAAAACCCCAAAGGCCACTGCTGCAGAGGTGAGGCAGAGAAGGCTTTGGGTGTGCAGTGGTCTTGCTCCCTCCCCCTTTTGAGAAAAGTCAGAATACTCGTAGAGCCACAGGGTGGTTTGGGATGGAGGGGACCTTAAAGATCATCTAGTTCTAACCTGGGGTTGGTTTGGTGCAGCCCTCCAAGCCCATGCCAGGGGACACGGGCACAGCCAGCCCCATGCAGCACATACCTTCAATGATGTGTTTCCTTGACAGCCCTCTTTCCGTTTCAGCTCTGCGGGGGGGAAAAGGGAACGTGGCTGTGAGGGAGCAGCAGTGCAGGCAGTTGTGAAGTATTTGGTTTGTATTCTGTTTTGAATAACCCCAAAATTAAATTCTTCATAGAGTCAATTAGGCTGGAAAAGACCTTTAAGATCATTGACTCCAACCATTAACTTGTAACTTACAAAACAGAGAGAACCTGAACCTCCTGTGGGTTCCCAGTTTCCAAGAAATCATCTGGGATGGGTAGCCCCATTTTTGTGGCTTCACTGACCATGGTAACATATGCATTCACTCAACATGGTAACAGCCCTGCTAAGGGTCTTGTCCGGCCATAAAGATACTCTCTGACATTCCTGAGCATCCCTCCACAGTGCCATGAATCTCAACCCTGTAAAAGGGAAAGCCCACAGCAAACACCACTAAGAGTAACCGTGAAACTTACTTTCCACCCCAGTACAGTTTCGTTGTTATGACCAAGCTGGACCTCCTGCAAACAGAACAGAAAAAATTACTGTTTCAAATTTTAAAAAGTAAAAAATCATCATGTTAACAACAAAGCAGGATGCTGCCTGCTTCAGAACAGGTCTAGAGGTCACTTCTCCCTCACTCTAGTTGGCCATAGGCAGGGAGTGACCATAGAATCATAGAATCATTACGGATTGGAAGGGACCTCGAAAGATCATCTAGTCCAATCCAGAAACCAAAGCTAATTCAAGTGAAGTGACCATTAAAAAAACCCCTACTTTAATTAGGGAGTGAACCATCTCCAGAGCCCTTAACCAAGGGCTCCAGTGCTCCCAGCTCCCAGTATCCAGCTCCAGCAGTTGTCATTATCAGAGAGTCTTAACGACCCTGGGAATGCTGCAAGAACAATACACTCTCTGAATTAATCATTAAACTCCTCTGGGAGTGTTTCTTTCTGAACAATCACCACCCTTGCACAGGGGACGCTGAGCTTAGCAAGAGCACCCCCAGAAGCACGGAATGTGTTTGGTTGGAAAAGACGTCCAAAGCTCATCTCATCCCTCCCTCCCTCCTCCTCACTAGACCAGGTTGTCTAGGGCCCCATCCAGCCTGACCTTGAATGTCTCCAGGGATGGGGCCTCTCTAAGCAACCTGTTTCAGTGATCTACGCCATCAGATTAAAGACCTTTTACCTCATGTCTAACTTAAATCTACCCTTTTTCAGATTAAAACCATGACTCCTTATCCTGTCATTTCATGCTTTTGATCAGTTCTTCTCCAGCCTTCAGATAGACCCCTTCCAGGTATGGAAAGTTATAAGCAATAAGGTCTTCCTGGAGCCCTCTCGTCTTCAGGCTGAACAACTCCAACTCTCTCAGTCTGTCCTCGTAAGAAAGCTCTCTTCAGCTGAAGGATGCGTGACACACATGGGAGGTCTTTAAAGATTATGTAAATGCTCTTAAAACGACCCAATGTATGCTAATGGCCATCATTTAAATGAGGATATTTAAATTAGGTATCATCTCCTGCCAGGCTGCCCACGCTGAGGGTCCATCACAGCTTTGCATCCCTAATGCCCAGCTCACAGGCACCGATAAGATGCTGACACACAAATCACATCTCCATACACCACATAGGGTAAATGTGATGGGTACGCTCAGTGTTAGTTGTTAGGAGTTAACTGTGCCCCATGGAGACAATGGTCTTGTGCTGCGATGGAGGTAGCAATATGGGATGATGGCCGCGGGCTCCTGAACTCCACAAAATTCAGGAGAGCATTTTTATTTGGCATCACCTAACACAAATCATTTTAAAAACCAGGAGGATTCTCATGTGCCCAGCTATCCTGCTCATTTTGGGGTGGTACAGTACCTCCAGCCCTTCTTCTTCAGGATGTTCCCCAGGATGACCTCAGCCCTGCACAAGAGAGAGAGCTCAGCATGAGGGGAGACAGGAGGCTGCTCAGTACCAGGTACCCAGCCCAGCTGCCAGCACAGAATCCTTTGGGTTGAAATCAACCTTTAAGCTCTAACCGTTCCCCCAGCACTTCCAACTTCCCACTAAGCCCCGTCCTTCAGCACCGCATTCCCACGGCTTTGCAGCCCTTCCGGGGATGGAGACTCCACCACTGTCCTGGACAGCCTGTTCCAATGTTTGATAACCCTCCCAGTGAAGAAATTCTTCCTTATATCCAGTCAGAACCTCCCCTCCATCAGTACAAAACTTTCTGCCCACCCGCTCTCACAGTGACAGATGCCCACCCCACACCCTACACCTGCTCAGGGAAAGCACTTTGTCCTGCACCACGGACATGACATCCTAGTCCACTTTTTATGCTAAACAGCATCAGCCAAAGTCAAATATGTTACGGATGGGTATTTTTCCTGCCAATCCCACAGTGGCACTAAAGAGCATTAACTGTGCTGCAGCCAGAGCTGCTCCCCGCGCCAGGATTTGCTCCAGAGAGCTGTCACCAGCACAGCCCATTCATCACCATTAAGACGCTCACTGACTCTTCATTTATTCAGGAGATTTGTCTTCCTGTGCCAGCAACGAGAGTCACGAGATATGGATTTCAGTCTCCACCTTGGTATGAGAGGGTTTGGGTTGGTTTTTTCATTTTTTTCTCAAGTGTGCTCTGAATATTAAGGTTTGTCTGCCCTATTTTGTGGAGAAGGGACCATTCCAAGCACCACCAGAGCCAGAGATCGCCCCATCACAAGGGACTGGGACACAAGGAGGAGCAGAGGAAGGCAGGGGAACCCCAGGACACTCACTTGCCGGCTGCGTAGACCTCAGCTGTGTCAAAGAGGTTGACGCCGCTCTCGTAGGCAATAGTCATCAACTGCTCGGCCACCTTGGGGAAGCACAGAGGAAGATGTGAGGGCTGGCAGAGCACATCGTGTGCAGAAGATAAGCCCCTGAAGGAGCAGCAAAGGGGCTTTAGTGGGGCTGGCAGAGGTGTTGGCATCCTCTGTCCAGTGGATGAGAACCTTTGGCAGGGCTCCCAGGCATGGGAAGCACAAACCCATGGATTTACATCAACCTCCCTTTGACTCATCCTGAAAGGAATTAATCTCTTATCACAGGCATTTTCTAATAGGAAAGCAGCCAAGAATTTAATAGGGTTATAGAATACAGTCTACAAATCTGTGGTGTTTAATACAAAAAGGATATTTTCGTGGCAAGAAGTTTAATTTCTTGCTTTAGCTGCCTGACAGGATGTCCTGCAGCCAGTGCAGGGTATGTAGATGCCTGAAAGTCATTTCATGGGATCCCCATCACAGTCCCACTGCTCCCTGGCAAGGATTCTGCACCCAGAGTGGGCTGGCACCTGCTCCAGGGCACCCACACGTGGCCAATGTCCTTAGGGTGGATGTCCCTCAGGGATGGGGCTGAGTTCCAGCCCTCTCTTTCCATGCTTGAGCGCTCGGCATTGTCTTAATGTAAGCAAGGAGAGCCAGGGAGCTAATTCATCACTGAAACAGGTCGCCTGCAATGCCAGGAAATAGGAACAAGCTCAGCAATCCGGTGTCAGCAGAAGAAATACTTTTTTAAAGTATTAAAGAAAGCCTAAATAGCAAAAAAATTCCTTTGAGTTGAGACTCTGGGGCCGTTTTCCTTCTGCCAAAGTTGCTCTGGGGTTTGTGCCACATCCCAGAGCTGGGAGTTTGCCCTCCTTTTGCATCTGTGGGGTACCTGGTATAGAGGGAATCTCATGTGCCATCCAGCACAAGTGAGGGTTATTAACAGAGATTAGGAGCCATCTGGTAGTAAACTCAAGATCATTTTAATTTGTTTAATATTATTATGTAAAAAAAAAAAGTATAATAAAACATCAAGCAGCTCCTGGCAAGCGCCTGCCTGGGTTCCCGACTGCTGCCAATCACATAAGGAACAAAAATACCTCCCCATTTCTGCCCAAGGGTGAGGAGGAACTATCGCTCCAAACAGCACAGAACAGTTTTAGGGGTTAATTGGAGATTTTTTGTTTTAAGTTGGTCCCTGGAAATGTCAGATTCATTAAGCTTTCTGTTTCTCTGCACAGTAACTTTGTGCAGGAAGAGGCCCCTCTGATTTCAGTAGCCATGGTTTCACTTAAAAGTGTCTCATACTGCCTCTTAGTTTCATTTAAAATTTTCCTGTCGCCTTTTCCTCCATGCATTATACTTGCACCAAGCATTACTCACGTCATCTGAGATTTGACCTCCAAAAGTGACCCACGTCCCTGGAAAGAACAAGATAATCTGTCACTGCAAGAGGTTTCTAAAAATTTCACCCCTAAAATTTCACCCTTTAAAACTCGAGCTTCTTGGGACTACTAGGGTTTAAAGTGGGTTAAATCAGCTTAGGGGCTGCCATATCCTGAACGAGCACAGGTTTTCCCCAAATCTGAAGCTCTCTGCAAAACTGAGCTCATTTTCCAAAGCTTCAATTTGACAAATTGGAAAAAAAATGATGATGCTGCCAAAACACTGAATTTGGGGAATGTGACTCTTTCTTAATTTTCTCTTCACCATTTAGCATCACACATGTCAAAATTAGGAGGAAAAATAAAGAGAAGTATTTCCATTGGCATGAAGTATTTAAAACCCAGAGTGACTTTTCCCCAGGGAATTTTCCAACGCCTGAGAGCAGCAATTTTATAGCTGCTGTTTTGATTCTGTTGCACACTCTGGTCTATTATCAGGAAAAACTTGGGGCATAATTTCTTTATGACTACTGCTTTAAAAAAATATTTAACCCCCCCACACACACATATCCTGTGGTGGAACCAGCACATGCATTTAACTGGATATTCCTAAGCTACAGGAATATTATTTCCTCTATACATTTCCTAAGTGGGTATAGCTATAATATGAGAACATACTTGCTGAGCCTCTGGAAGCAAGAGAGATCGGTGTGCTGGGGACGCGCCAGGTCCCATATGGGACATCGCACAGACAGCACACGTTCACCCTGGCAGACACTGCTCCTGCCCTACTTACCCAACCTTACCCAACACCCCATGGAAAACGACACCAAGACACGCGAGGGGAGCCTTTTACCAGCCCGTCACCACATCCCTTCGATCTACGGCACAAATTTGCCACCCACTTTTCGGGACTTACACATCAGCTACATCTCAAACTATGTGCTACTCGTTCAATGGATGGACCAAAACCTCTTTTAATGGATGGGATGAAACTCATGCGACCTCCAGAAAACTCCCTGGAATTTATCATCATTCCAGAATTTTATTGTCCCTCCATCAGGGGGGTGCAAGTCCCGAGCTAGAAGATTCACTGTGGCTCAGGCAAGGGATGGCTGGTCTGCTCTCTGATGCTGTTAGAGCAGGGGAAACCTCAGTCCTTCCCTCCCAAGCGCTTGCAGAGGGGCTGGTGCGAGGGCCACACGCAGGTGCACCTCACTGTCATTAGAAATGTACTGGTGAGCTCATGGCTGGCAGCAGATGAACCCGGAGCAGGAGGCAGCACACGCTGCAGCTAACGCTCAGATCACTTTGATCCCTCCCTGGTTAGACAGGAAACAGGAGTCATCAGCTCTGCCCGGAGAATCCTTCTCCTTTTGCCTAAAAAAGGTCACCTTGGTTTTTTTATATTTTTTTTATACATCAATTTTCCTTGAGCTGAGAAAAAGATGCAGGTTTAGCGCGTGGTTAAGGCAAAACTCTTGATTTTCTGCAGAACAACCCAAGTTGTCTCAGATCAGACACAGGCACCACAGCCAAGGGAATTTCTCCCTGATTTTACATTTATTTCTGCTCTCTACAAGGGCAGTAATTGGGTGACAGCAGCACCCACCAAGCCCAAAACGTCTTTCTCACTACATGCTGGTCGCAGACCTCGTGAAAACGTCTTTGATCTCCTTTTTCTTATTGCAGGAATAAAGCTCCTTGGTCCCACACAACAAACTGGGACCTGTTTTCAATGTTGTCATTGAGCTTCTTCAGGCAGATTTTAAAAAACCAAACGGAACGAAGGCTGATTTCCACGCTTGAGTGGCAGAAGTGTTACTTTCACAGGAATACATTAAATCACTTTTCTCCTAAAAATGGGTTGAACCTGTTTATCCCAACATGATTTCCTTTTTTTTTCTCCCTTAAATATTCATTCTTACAAGTACCCAGCACAGGTGAGAAGAAAGGGGATTATTTATACACTCTAGGCACTGCATGTGGTCTTGAGTTCAGGTGAGTACCACCATATGACACAAGCCCCTGTGGTGGGGCACACAGAGAGCAGCAATGACTCATATAGGAATAACTAGCACTCAATTTCTTTAACTATAAGGAGTAAATATAGATAGACTGCCCTGGGTCTGCCTGTCCCTCCACCATGCTTCCAGAACCCTAATGCTGGGCAATGAGCATCACTAAGACCACGTGGGTAGCCAAGTCTGGAATATTTGTTTTCCCCCTTGATTCATGGAATCACAGAACCACTAAGGTTGGAAAGGACCTCTAAGATCACCAAGTCAACCCAACACCTCCATGACCAATAGACCATATCCCAAAGTGCCACATCCACTTGCCTTTTGAACACCACCAGGGATGATGACCCCATCACTTCCCTGGGCAGCCTGTTCCAATGTTTAACACCTCTTTCACTAAAGACATTTTTCCTAATTTCCAAGCTGAATTCCCCCTGGTGCAACTTGAGGCCAGTTCCTCTGGTCCTCCCATTAATTATTTGGGACAAGAGACCAATGCTGGTCTCTACAACAATCAGCCAGAAGGAGAGGTTTTGCCCAGCAGGGTCATCTCCAGAGCATCAGATACAGCCAGGAAAGCAAGGTGCTCCATGAGGGTCCCAGTCAGAGCCAGGAAAGCAGCACAAACCTCCCTCCCTGGGCAGTCAAGGTAAGGGGGTGGTGGGCACCTGGACCCAAAGGTGCTGGGGCAGCCTCTGGGAATGTGGCACTGCTCAACTCCAACTAATAATACCTGATTAGAAAAGCACTTGGCATGTCAAACAATGGCTGGAGATGATTCATAACCTCTTGCCTTGGCCAAGGTTAAGAAAAACACACCAGAGAAAGTATATTTTTTTTAAAAAGGCATTATTTTCTCTCATCAAATCACTGGTTTTCTACTCCAATTCACACCACAACTCAGCACAGGGGTGACAGACAGACCTCCTGCCCCTGTTCCCTGCCCATCACTCTGATCCCTGGCACTGGAAAGCCACTTCCCAGCTGGATATTGTCACCTTCAGCAGGGGAATTTCTGTATTAAACTTGGACTTGGCCCCATGTCCACCACACCCCAAGCCCAAGCAACATGTGATATTGGGATCACTGCCACCCCTTGATGCTGCCATTACCCGCAGAGGTGTCACCTGTACAGGAGAAAACAAAAAAAGGGAGTTTCAGGTTGGCAGCCAAAGCTTCTCCTTCTGCAAGTACAGCTTCATCCCCATCTTGCTCCTGGCAAGGCCAATGCCACATGAGGATCCAGCACATGGGTCTGGTCTGGCACTCCAGACCAGCTCAGCTCTGTGCTCCGAGTACCCGGATGCAACCTGCACGCTTCACCCCCATCCTAAGCCAGCGGCTGTTTGGGGTTGGGTTTGCAAAGGGTCTATTTTTGTCCCTGACTGAACACTGGACATCCCACCAGTGGGGCAGGATTTGGGAAGGTTTTCCCTGTGCTTGCACACCCTAAATGGATTTGGGACGGCTGGTTTGGTCTCACACCCCTTTCCTTGCAGACAGGGTTGATGACCCCAATGAAGCCCATCTCAACATTTTCGAAGACTCACCAGGCAGCCTCCACAGGCAGAATTTGCTCTGAAATAACTACAAGAAAACATGATGTTACTGCTTTTTCCCTGCACCACCACTTCATCTCAGTGCCAAGGAAGTGGCACAAGGAATCTCATGGCAGCCAGTGCATCCTCCCAGGGGGAGACCCTAAAGACTCCTCAACTAAAACCTGGCCTGACTGGACCCAGCAGAGCTGTCCTGGCTCTGGTGGGGAGTTCAGTGACCCAGGGGTGATTCTCACCCCCTCCCCAAACATCTGGCACTTCTGATCCCATGTGCTCCCTCATTCCTCACCCCATAAGCAGTACCCAGCACACAAATTAAACGAAGCGTAGGAGCTGGGGTAAGTGGGACATAACTATCGGGTTACAGGTTGCCTTACTACTGCCTTTGGATTCTGTCCTGCTTCACCTTTTCCCCTCACTTATTTTTCACCATGCAGGATGAGGAACACTCCCACCTCACTGAGAAGATTGCTGAGCCTTCAGAAACTGTAAAAAACACTTAAATTGGGTTTTCATGCTGTAGAGAGTTCAGACAAACTCATTTATCTCCTGGGGAGCTGCGGAAGAGAAGCTGCTTAGAAAAGTCCTACAAGCAACTACCCAGAGGAGACACTTGATGGATTTGTGCTGGGATGAAGGAATAACTGTGATGGTCAAGAGAAGGTGGACACTGGCTCCCCATTCTCCTCTCTCCAGTTGGTGGGTACATTCCAAGGTCTATGGGGCTCAGTGCTTCTGGAACAGGCTGGGATGCCCAGCAGCTCCCCTCAGCCCTGCCTTATCCCCCACAGCTGTTCTCATAAGGACTGCATATATTTAGACACAGCTGAAGCTCCACATGCTTGAAATGAAAGAAAAACCCTGTAAAATGTCTGTTTATTGTTTGTTTTTACTGCTGTTACTTCCTTCCCATTGCTTTTCCCCACCAGATCAGCTCCTGGTGGGACTGCAAGGATGATAAATAAAATCTGCGCTCAGATAAGGCAACAGCCCCGCTCACAGCCTGGAGCTATTTTAACCAGAAGAGCTGCTCTTGGCACAATTGGCCTTATTTATGGGACTGGCAATGCTGGGTGACTTTCACAGTTCACTCTATTTGAAAGTCAACTCTCAAAGCATGCTGGAAAAGCCTAGCTGACCTCCAGGGTGCCCCATGAGAGGGGATGGAGGGGGTGCCCACAGCAAGCACCAAAAGCAGGCAGAATCCAGGTCCTTTGCCCATCCCACCTTCACTCACTTTGTCCCAAGGCAGTGACACAGTAGCCCAGCACAGCCACCTGCTCCTCTAAAGATCTATCAGCACCTCTGACTCCTACGGTACAAGAATCCTCCTTTAACATGGGGTCCGGGGAACCCTGTAGAGTGAAGCATCCTTCCTTCTATCCTTTTGGATCTACTTCTGTGCATCTCTGGGGCTTCACATGCCCCACACCAAAGTGCTCAGGGAGATGAAACCAGTCTCCTCCTTTCTGCAGCTTTTGGAGTTTGGGCTGTGCAGATGCTTTCAGGAACTCTCTACATCAGCAGTTCAACAGCCACCCAAGGAATCCCCAACATGAGTAAAGCCTAGTTCCTCGCACACCACACTGGCATTGTCCCAGGACCCCCAGGTATGTGCTGCAGTGCTCAGAGATGCTCTTTTTCATCAAATATCAATAGTTGTCAGGTTAGTGCAAAACAGAAATCATTAACTACACATAGTGGAGAAAAAAATAACAAAAGGGAATTAAAATTAACAACTACTATAAATAAACAATATAAAAATAAAACAAATACAAATGCCATAATAAAAATCACACTAAAACATACAAATAATCAGGTTAAAACCTGCCCACAGCCCCAGACTGGGGCTCCAAGAACTTTTTTTACTGAAGTAGACCAGCCGCCATCCCCCTGGCAGTGTGTGACTGTGGCAATGCAGTGGCCACAGATGTTACTCACCTAGCCCAAGGCACGACACTCTCAGTCCAGATTTTCCAAGATTTCTAGAAGAAAGAGAAAATAATTAGAGGATGCTGTGAATCAGAGCATGGGACTCTGAATTCCTGGGGTCATGGGTTCAAGCCCCATGTAGGACATCTTGAGACAGTACTGGACATGCAGCATCTCAGTCCTCAACCCCATCTGCTTTTGGAGCAGAGCAAGGCTAGAGACAAGATAATCAGCCCTGAGGCCATGAGACGTGCAACACATTAGACCCTTACCCCAGCTCAAGCCTACAGATCCCCTTTAGAAAACACCCTTTAATTACACCCTCTCACTGATCATTTATGCTGCAGCTGGATCTTGCCAATTTCTTTGCCAAATCAACGCACAATTTCAGGAGCATCTCCCTCTGCAGATGCTGCAAACACTCACTCCCTGCTCCCAATTAGTTATTTAAAAACAATAATACCTCAAAAAATCCACAATGAAAACACCATCATCAGTGCAGGCTGTGCCCTGCTCTCATAGTCCTTTCTCTCTCTCTCTCTCTTTACACACCTGGTTTTGAGGCCATTTCAGCTCCCAGGACACAATTTCCCACAAAAGAGAGTGAGGACAGCATCCCTTGGGGCACCTAGAACTGTCTCCAGGCAGTAGGGCCACCTCCTGCCCTCCAGACTCCCACAACCCAAAAATCTACAATCTAGGGAGTGACACAAATAGCTTCTGGAGTAGCTGCTTGAAAAGCTGGAGCCGCATTTCCAGCCCCACAGGCCCTTGGGGCTCTCAGCACAGATGGGACAGGCACTGACCTGATTTTTTTTTCCTTTTCCATTTTTTCTTCTTTTTCCTCTTAGTGTTTTTTTGCTTGAGCACACAGCTGGACCCCAGCGCACAGCACCCGCTTGTGCACAGAGCAGCACAAAGCCTGCTGATCCTGCCCTGCTCACCAACACAAAGCAAAACCCTTCACCAGCTCAAAGGCAAATCCCCACCTGCTGGGGCAGGGCTGCAGCCCCATGGCAGCTGAGAGGAGTCCAGGACATGGGACTGGGAATCCCACGGTACCCACTGCACAGTGCTCTGCAGAGTGCAGTTTCCTAAGAGGTTACTCTCAGTCTGTAGAAGAGGGGTGGGTTTTTTAAAGCCCTGTTTCTCAGTGAGTTGTTCAAAGTGCCTCTGTGCAAGCTGCAAGTGCGTGGCCGTGGCAGGGTACAGCAGGGAGCTGTACCCTGCTCTGCATAGATATAAGCATATAGCAGCCTCTGCATACCTGTGGCCCTACATACCTGCACCCGTACTCCCACCCCCCCATATACCTACACACCCTCATATACCTGTACTACATACCTGTCAATACCTCAATATACCTGCACCCCTACATACCCCACATACACCCCACACCCCTAAGCACATGCACCCCCACATATCCCCTGTATACCTACACCATTACATACCCCCCAAGATACCTTCCCCCCTGCATACTCCATACACATGCCTATAGAAACACACCTGTACACAAATCAGTATCATGTGAGGGAAATCCTCTGGTGTTTTCACTATTTTATGGGGTTCTCCACTCTCCCCCTGCAGCAGGGTCTGCTGCAGGGTTTCAGTACAGGTACTAGTTATCCTGTTCTTTGTCCCCATCCCACATCACCATGGCAGGGCTCATCCCTTCACTCACAGGGATTTGTGGGCCAAAGAGCTCTGGGGAGCAAAAACCAGCTCTGTGTAGTCTAGTCCAGCAACCAGTGTGAACAGAAATGTGTCTGGGCTTCCCAAGCTGCCTCTGCCATTTACTCAGTGCCCATGTGAGCTGGGGACTCAGGAAGTTGTTTGTCCACAGTCAACAGCCTGTGGACAAAGGTCTTTGCAGCACAAGATGCCACTTGCAAAATGAACTCAGAGGCAGGCTGGGGCGTTGGGGTCACCCACTCCCGTAGTGCAGCTGGGAGAGCACTGTCCAGTAACAACCCCATCACGGCAGCTTTTCTCATACCCAAAAGTGCTCCACTCCACTGCACACCCCAATTAACAGGGGCAATCTGACAGCAGGGGAGGCACAGCAGCAAACAGAGCCCCAGCACAGCTGAAACCACTGGGGTTTCTCGTCCCTGGAGACACACACAGCTACTTGTTTGGGTGCTGGTCCCACAGCACAGCAGACCTGGGTCTTCTTTACCCACTTCAAAAAAAAAACCCCAACAAAAATACAAACACTGATGGATGTTTGTGTAAACTCCTATGGTTTGCAGGATCCAGAGGTGTGTGTGGATAGATCTCACACACATTCAGAAATGAAACTTCTATGTAGAATCAATGGTTGTTCCCACGTAACCAGACAGGAAAAGCCCTTTGAGCAACCCTTGCACCTGTTCCCACACTGGAGACAATTCACCAGCTCAGTCCCAGCGCTGAGCCAGCAGCGGTCCCTGCAAACCCCTGGGGAGGACTGTGACTGGATAGTGACCAAAGCAGCAAGGGAGGCAGACCCTGGCTCCGGTGGAGCCACACCAGCATCACCCACACCACGCATGAGGGGGCACCTGTGGG
Source organism: Rhinopomastus cyanomelas (assembly GCA_013400115.1). NCBI lineage: Eukaryota > Metazoa > Chordata > Aves > Bucerotiformes > Rhinopomastidae > Rhinopomastus > Rhinopomastus cyanomelas. Next base: position 159,336 of record VXBP01008281.1, on the reverse strand, counting down.
TGTTCTGGGCCTGCCACCAGCCTCCTGAACAGCCTGACGGCCACATGGGCTGCTGGTGGAGTCTCATCATCATTTCAGGACCAGAAATTATCTCTTTGTCCAACAGAGCTGCAGGAGCTAGCATTCAGCTCTTGCCGAGCTGACTCAGGAATTCTTTCTCAAGGGATGCTGAGCCCCAGAACTCCTGAGGGCTGATGGTAATTAATCACTATTGAAAGAGATCTAAAAAAAAGAAAAAAGCTCTCTACAAATGGGAAGCATGAACTAGCCATTAACTAGGATGTTGCAGGAGCCTCTAGTCCCTCAGGATAACTTTGCCCAACCTAGAAGCGGTTGATTTTTAATCAGCCCTGTGTTACACGTGTTGGAGTTTAGGGACTTTTAGTTCGTTAGCACAGCTACGAGTTCACCTCACAGAAATCCTGCTTCCTCTGTGGGACTGCCATGGTACTGTCCACACTGCCCTCGGGTGCCAGCCCAAATCCAGCTTCATTTTCTTTATCCCAGCCAGTACCACCAGCAAGATCTGAATGCTTCCTATCGCTCAGACCCTCCAGGACCAATGTGCTGCCCCAAGCCAGGCTCTGGCACAGCAGAGGCAGCCAAGCCTAAACCTCACCTAAAGCAGCTGAGACCCCTAAGCCAAAGACATCTACAGCCACATTCACCCCAGTAGAGAACATAGGGCACTGCCTTGTTCCATTAACGGCCACCCCCACGCCATTTTTCTCTGTGCAGCTCCAGAAAAGATGGGTTACAGGTTTTAATTTCAGCCCTCCAAGTTTCCTTCTCCAGCGAGCAGGGTTGGGGTGGGCCTGGAGATATTCCCTATTGCCAGGGAACACAAATTCCCCCCGAAGCCCACAGGTTTGCCACAAGTTCCTCTTCCCGAGCATGAACACAGGTGACATTTCCCTGACTGTGCAGCCAGATGCTCAAGCTGTGACCCCCATCACCAGATTGCACCTGATTCATTGAAAACACAGCTTGCCACCCACGGATGTTGGTAAAAATACACCAAGGGACCACAACACAGGAGAGCGATGACATTTCCATAGACTAGGCTTTTCCACACATGGGGCTTATCCCAGCCTGTGGAAATAGCTGCTCCACAATGCCAGCAGCAGCATCCCTGGACCCGCAGCCTCCAGGAGCGGCTGCTGCTACTAAATGCCAGCCAGCCCCATGCAAACAACCAGCTGGATGTGCCAACCGCTCTGTGGGGTGATGCTGGGGAGGGGGCATCAACTCTGTGCTTGCTGGGACTCGGAACAGCATCTTCCCACTGGAGAGTGACCCAGGAAGTGGACGCAAAAAGACATAAAGCCATGGGGCTGGTTGCCAGTATTTCTGCCACATCTTCACCAAGAAGACAAGGGAGACGGGTTAAAGATGAAAGAGGACAGATTTAGAGTTGATCCTAGGAAGAAATTCCTCCCTGTGAGGGTTCTGAGACTCTGGAACAGGTTGTCCAGAGATGCTGTGGCAGTTCCACCCCTGGAAGTGTTCAGGGCCAGGTTGGAAGGGGCTTTGGGCAACCTGGTCTGGTGAGAGATGTCCCTGCCTATTGCAGGGGTTGGGACTGGATGATGTCTAAGGTGTCCTTCAGCCTAACCAGTCTGTAATTAAGAAAAGCAAGTTCTCATTTTCTTTTGCAAGTACAGAGGGTTGCACATACTCCGCATCTGCTCCACCATCCTCCTTCTCCCTCCTAGGGCTAAGTCTCAGTCCCATGTTGCAGGGGTTTCATCCAGGTGTTTTGCCCCAGCTGGGCAGTTGTCACAGGGGTTCTTTCAGCTGCAGAACCTGCAAAATCTGTGCTCAGCTGTTCCAATTGCCTCCTCCGGCCTGCAGCAGAGCAGAGCCTCTGCCTGGGAAGCTGTTTTTGGGTCTCTACTACTGAAAGGCAGGAAGCACCCTTAGATTCACTGTGGTGATCATTCCCATTCCTCTTGTTCCCAGCAGATGCACTACTCCTTCCTGGCAGCTCCAAGGCTGGGATGGAGCACATCTCCCCACATCCCACCACAGCTGCTCGTTTATAAACCAAGAGGAACAGCCAAAATCCAGCACATGGTTCAGTTTCCAAGCACAGAAGAAATGCATTCAGAAGAGACACTTTGGTTCTGGACCAAGCTGTGATGCTGAAGAAGCTGGTGTTAATTGTTTTGCTAGAAACAAGCAGTTAAACCAGGCGGTTGTTCACAGGCTGATTCCAGTTAGTGCAGGGATGCAGAGACCAGCCGCCATGAGCACAGCCTGCGTTCTGCAGACATGCTCAGGGCTGCAAAAGTCTTCAGTTCCCCAAAGCTGGGGAGAAAAAAAACCAGCCTTCTGCTTGTTAACCACTTTGCTGTGAGCAAAGCTACAGGCAAAGCCCAGCCAAGAGCAGCTTGTGACGCGGGTGAGGAACAGGGTTTAACACACGAGAAAAGCCAGGGCGACACCTGTGGACTTCAAGAGTTTTTTGGTTCAGCATCAGGAAGGCAAAAAGCGACACAAAGCAAGGGACTAAGGTGTCCTGCAGATATAGTGAGAGGAGAGGGCAAGAGGGACAAAGCCTGACAAGTGAAGAGGCAGAGAGAAAAAAAACCAGTTTCCAAGTCCTGGGAGCAAAGAAAGGTGAAACTCATTCCCAGGGATTGTTCATATTACTGTGGCCATGTATGAAGATTAGACTGTGTCCAAAATGCTAATTTCAGTTAAAATTTACAAGAACCCAAGGTCTAAAGTTGACATGAGTAAGAATAATTTGACAACACAGCAATGCCAAACCCATTTAACACTCTCCCAGGAAGGATATTTGATAAGAAGGTTTGGAGTGATTCTCCTCATGACAAAGACGAGTTGGTTGGAAGGTTTTCCCCAAGTAAGGTTTTTTGAAAGCCTTACTCCAGGTACCCCACAGCCTTCCTAATTCCCGTGGCACCACAGCCCCAGGACACGCATGGGCATCACTAGAAAAGACTGAAAATTTAATTCTTCACCAACATAAATTTGCAAATAGGAATTTTCTGCAGTATTTAAACAAAGCCTTTTATTTCCTCAGTTCCACCAATTATATCAATAACAAAACCTTTTCACTGGAGGGGCTATTTGCCAGTAACTGCCAGCTCTCCTCTGCTTAAACCAGCTTTTTACGTAACACTAAGCCATTTCTTGCTGAAAACACAGTTTTTCCCAATGCTGCTGCTGTCCTCATTAACTCACAGTGTACACAAGGAGTGGACAATTATAGTCCCATGGTCAAGGACTCACCAAGCTGAAGAAAACTCTTGCTAGGGAAGCTGCACGTACGTGAGAAGCTCATGGTCCCCACCTCAAACCAAGAGTGCCCAGTCTAGACCCCATCCCAAGCCTAGAACCAATTCCAGAAATCACAGAGACACCCCCCACATCCTCCAACCCCCCCAGCAGTGAATCCCCACAGCCAGTTCTGCCTCTGGCACCACGCAGGCAGCAACGTGGCACAGCAGTGCCAGGCTGGATCTGGGGGAGGCTCTCAGAGCTGACAGCCCTTCAATTAAAGGAAAAGGGGGGTAGGGTTGGAAGAAATATGCCTTCAGAGCTACATGGCAGGATGCATATCTGCCTCCTGTGGCACAGGGCAAAAAGTGATCACAATTAAGCATTTTTAACTAATTCTAGGGCAGGGGAATCGCTAGCAGAGCCTGACATTAGCAGTAAACACTGCAGCACTGAGGCAGTTGCAGCCCCATGCTGTGGGGAAACACAAAGAGCTACTGAGCTTAGTCCCTATGTGCAGGCAGAGCTGAGCACCTCTTGGTCACTGCCAGCAGACACTGCCCCATCCCTCCAGAATCACAGCCAGCAAGAGACCAAATCCATAACCACACAGGGCACCCCAGAAGGAAAGAGGACATACCCCAGCACTCAGCTGTGATGAGGGGTAAACCTCCTATACTGCAACAGGCAGCAAGTAGAGCAGTTCTCCGCTTTGCAGTAACCTTCAACACAATCCTTCCAGCCCCACCAGTATATCACCTAGGTACCAGGCACTTCTCGTCACAGAGGACATGGAGAACAACAGCTTGAAACCCATCATAACCCTCCTACAAACACCCAGCACTCTCCAGGCAAGGATTTAGGAGAAAGGGACGTGGGGGTCCTGGTGGACAACAGGATGACCATGAGCCAGCAATGAGCCCTTGTGGCCAAGAGGACCAACGCCATACTGGGGTGGATCAGAAGGGGGGTGGTTAGCAGATCAAGAGAGGTTCTTCTCCCCCTCTACTCTGTCCTGGTGAGACCACACCTGGAGTATTGTGTCCAGTTCTGGGCTCCTCAGTTCAAGAGGGATGTGGAGCTGCTGGAGGGAGTCCGGCGCAGAGCCACGAAGATGATGAAAGAAGTGGAGCACCTCCCTTCTGAGGAGAGGCTGAGGGAGCTGGGTCTCTCTTGTCTAGCTTGGAGGAGACTGAGGGGTGACCTCATCAATGTCCATAAATATTTGAAGAGTGGGTGTCAGGAGGATGGAGCCAGGCTGTTCTCAATGTCGTCTAATGATAAGATGAGGGGCAATGGTTGTAAGCTGGAACACAGGAGGTTCCACATCAACCTGAGAAGGAACTTCTTCACGGTGAGGGTGACAGAGCACTGGAACAGGCTGCCCAGGGGAGTTGTGGAGTCTCCTTCACTGGAGATGTTTAAGACCCTCCTGGATGTGTTCCTGTGTGACTTGGTCTAGGTGATCCTGCTGTGGCAGGGGGATTGGACTAGCTAATCTTTCGAGGTCCCTTTCAATCCCTAATGACTCTATGATTCTACAATTGATGGTCTGAGGCACCTGAGCTGATTAATTAACTCATTAACCCACAAGTGGTTCTTCCTACTGTTAAGGGATGGAGCAGTAATAAGAAAATACATCTCTGTCAGCCAGGTGGGGAGTTTTTGCACTGCCAAGGCCCTTCATCATTCAAAGTGGGCAAAGTTTGCATTTAGTCACTCACATTAACATCCAAATCCTCCCTTCCTGGCCCTGGATGATGACAGTCCCCCCGCTCCAAGCCTGGAAGTAGCTCCAAACCAGCCTCTGGTTTGGTCGAGGCTGAAAACTGGAAAACAAAGTAGCCAAGAATTTTGCTATCTATCCATCCTTCGTTCCATCCACCCATCTATCCTTCTCTCCATCCTCCTATCAGAAATGAGAATGACAGGTTTTCCTAAGGAAAAGCAGAAGTTTTAAATAAAATCTCTGCAATAACACATACAATGACTAAAACATTTTCAACTCCACACCCACAGAAGAATCATCAGGCTTAGAAATGCTCATGGAAACCAGATACTGCTGGTTTTCACTCATTCAAACCCCAGTTTAATTACCCTGAGTCGGTGGTTTTGCCTACGGAACATAACCTCTACCAGAAATACAAACCCAAGGGGATGGATTCTGCATTGATTGGTCCTACCAGAACAGCCCCAGGGGTAGATGATCCCCAGGGTGTGCCAGGGAAGGGTAGTGGGTGGTGGCCCACCAGGGGCATTGCTGGGCACTGCCAACTCCTTGTGCCCACAGCCTCAGCACAAGGTTGGCTTGTGGGGGAGGCAAAACCCCCAGGCATCTCTGAGTATTCCAGCAGGGATAAACACTACAGAGAGCACAAGGTGGGGGGAAGGAGGTGGAAGGAAGCTGAGGGAATAGGGAGGGGGATGAAGCCAGTGCCAGGAGAGGCATCAGCAGCTTCAGGTGCAGGGACCTGCATGCAAGTGCCCTCATGGACCTTTAGGACAAGAGGAAATGGGGTCAGGTTGTGCCAGGGGAGGTTCAATCAGATCTTAGGAAAAACTTCTTCCCGTAAAGAGTGGGGAGGCCTTGGAACAGGTTGCCCTGGGAGGGGGTGGAGGCACCATCCCTGGAGTGGCTCAGAAAACAGCTAGACATGATGTTTCAGGAGAAGATTTAGGGGTTATGGGTTGTAGGGTATACAGCTGGACTTGATCGCTGTCTTTTCCAGCCTTGATGAGTCTGATTTCATGATTCTCCACCTCTGCTACAGAAAGGAGGAGTTGGAGCACCCTGAACTCTTCCCATGTCCCAGTGGGTGAGGTGGGAGCTCCCAGGTGGTGATACAGTCCCCCCACCCACCTGATCCAGCCAAATTAGGGAAAACCACAGCAAGGTTTTCTTGTGTCTGCGCTGCGGAGAGTCTGGCGTCTTGCTACAAAAATTTAGACAAACTGTCAAGCGTTCTTGAGGCTGGCGGTGAGAAAACAACGTTGCTTGGAAACATCCCCATTAGAACCACTCCTTTTTGCACTGAAAATGAATAAAATATGTAATTTGTTCCCTGAAAAAAAACAAAAAAGAGGCTGATTCAAGTAACAACAGAAACTCTGAGACCTTTGCAGTTGCCCTCTCCCACTCAAGAGCTTCAGAGTTATGCCCAGAAAAAGCCAGAGAGAAACACCCTATACCTCTTAAGCTGGTGGTAGTGGTGGACCCCAACTGCATCCCTGGTGTCTGTAGGGAAACAGGTAACAAGGGGCACTTGTAGCTCCCTAAATTTCCCTGCAAGGCAGTGTGGGACCTCGCAGCCCTGTCCCATGGGGAAGGGGCTGTCCTGAATGCCAAAAGAACATCTGTGGGGTGTCCATGGCTTGGCATGTCCTGTGCAAACCAGGGTGATGGATCCTGCTCTATCAGAGTGCTTGGACCAGACGATCTCCAGGTTTTACCTTCCAACCCCCACCAATCTGCGTTGGGACAAGCAGGAGATGGGACAGGCAAGAGAGGCCATCCTGCTCCCACTTGGCTAAGCTCTGCTGTTCTTGAGCCCTCCTGGGGCAGAACTGCCCAAGTTTGGGGTGATGGTCCTGGACACTCCCAGAGCTGTGACAGCAGTGAGACCTCCCCATCCTGCACCAAACACTGCTGGGGGCCTTTGGTCCCCTGAACCCCTACCCTGACATCCCAGCTATGATGACGCAAAAGCCATTTGTCACGACCGCTTGCGAGGCAGCACAGGGTGTTAATTCTCTTCTCTAATTAATAGGGTGGTCTCCTGCTCCTAAAGCCAGGTTTGTTCTGCTCGATTGGCTCCAGGAGAACCAGGAGCTGCCCTCTGCATACCCCAATGGCAGTAGGTCGTCTGCAAGGGCTGTGAGTGGGAGGGGAGGGAAATAGCAATTTCTGCCTCAAATTTTGGGAACAAAACGCTTGACAACAGGCACAGCAGCCCCCCTAAATCACCACCCATGCCAGCAGTAATTGCAGCCCCGCAGAACCGCAGCTTTCCACGCAAATCCATGTGAACGTGCAGTGCTCATGAGGCGAGGGAGGTCCACGTGCCGCTGGGACACCTGCACATTCCCATGCGGGTACATAGCATCATTCCCTGCTTTGCTGCGGGTAACGCTACAGAAAGCAGCCCCAGGTCTTCTTTTTGCTGCTTTCTGGGGAGGCTTTTGACTGTCTGCCAGGTGAGCAGCGTGAGAAAGTGGTTTATTAGGGATTTACGTCTTCAGTCTGCAGAAAGTGAGGAGAGAGATTTGTAACCAGGGTCCCACTGAGCATCTTCCCAAACTACCTCCCTGTCTGTCCCTCTGAAATACCCCTCCTTTCTAAGTGGACGTTGCTCCACCTCACCACAAGATGAAAGCCCTCCCTACCACAGTAAAGTGGAGTCTGGGCAGTTGGTGATGTCCCCCCACTGCACAGGGACGGGAAACATCAGGTTGCCAACAAAAAATGGCATAAAAAACCCCCCACTATGAGTGGAGCAGCTGCCGGGATGAAACAGGACGGGACTGGTGGACTGGAACCAAGAGCAGCAGAGCCAGGAGGTGGGTCCTGGGCGATGGAAATGTGGAGGAGCAGCCAGCCCAGGTGTGAGGGGACAAGCAGGTGCCTAAATGGCATCTGGCCCCCGTTTCTTGGCTCCCTTCACACTTCCCACCTTATCTCCCGTACTCACAGGGGCCACCGGGTGTGTAGGTGGGCGCCTCAGCTGAAATTCCCCAGAATTATTTTTTTTCTGGCTGCATCCTCAGGATAAAAAAACCTAAAGTAGCAGATGACGCACTGAGATGTAGATAAGGCAGAAGAGATGGTTCTGAGCCAAGCGCAGGGGGCTGCCGTGTGGCTCCGACAGACGTGCCAGCGTGCTCAGCCTCCTCGCGTGGGATTCCACCATCAATGGGGCCCTGCATGCGACGCTCCTGCCCACTGCCACCCACCAGTCTGCTGGGCAGCCTGGTGCTAGCACCACAGTGGGTATACTGGTCAGCCTAAGGTCACCTTCTTGCTCATAAATAGCTGTGGGGAGTTTGCTGTGGTAGCTGCGGCCACACATTGCTGACCCCAGAGCTGGCTAAGGTGGGGTTGCTGGGATGGGGCAGCCCTGGCACTGGTGTTCCCATGGAAATAACTCTGTTGGACTCATCCCAGACATCACATCCCAGAGTGACATGAGTCCATGGCTCTGCTGCCCCACAGTGCTTCCCCAAGAAGGAAAGCAAGGAAAGGCAAAAATATTTGTCATTCTGCAGTGATGCTCCCAAAGGGCAGGATTTTCAGTGCCTGGGTTTTGTTATCTCATAAACATCAAAAAATCTTGCAATTCCTAAATGATTTGTATGAACCAAGTTATTTTCAGAAATAAGAGGCCTGGGGAGTTCTCCATCACCCCCTGCACAGGATAATCCAGTTCCCCCATCACTCCCCAGTGGTACCTGACCCCGCAGTGCTGGAGATCTCGGAGCAAACCCAGAACACGTGTTTCATCCTGTCACTGCAACCATGTCCTCTCTGCTCTATACTGGTAGGAACTGGAGAGCAAGCTGCTCGTCACTGAGCTGGAGGGATGGGAATAACCTGGGACAGGAGGACAAACTGAGGCAGTGTGGCCTAGACTTTCAGGTAATGAGGTGGATTGTAAACTGGCTACAGGGTAGAAGTCAGAGAGTGGTGGTCAATGGGACAGAGTCTAGTTGGAGGCCTGTATCTAGTGGAGTGCCCCAGGGATCGGTGCTGGGACCGGTCCTGTTCAATCTATTCATTGATGACTTGGATGAGGGATTGGCATGCACTGTCAGCAAGTTTGCTGATGACACAAAGCTGGGTGGTGTCGCCGACACCCCTGCAGACTGTGCTGCCATTCAGCGAGATCTGGACAGGCTGGAGAGCTGGGCTGAGAAAAATCTAATGAGCTATAACAAGGGTAAGTGCAGAGTCTTGCATCTGGGCAAGAACAACCCTAGGTACCAGTATAGGCTGGGGACTGACCTGTTGGAGTGTAGTGTAGGGGAAAGGGACTTGGGGGTCCTGGTGGACAGCAAGATGACTATGAGCCAGCAATGTGCTCTTGTGGCCAAGAGGGCCAACAGCATCCTGGGGTGGATTAGAAGAGGGGTGGTTAGCAGATCAAGAGAGGTTCTTCTCCCCCTCTACTCTGCCCTGGTGAGACCACACCTGGAGTATTGTGTCCAGTTCTGGGCCACTCAGTTCAAGAGGGATGTGGAGCTGCTGGCGAGGGTCCAGCGTAGGGCAATGAAGATGATAAAGGAGGTGGAGCACCTCTCTTATGAGGAGAGGATGAGGGAGCTGGGTCTCTTTAGCTTGGAGGAGACTGAGGGGTGACCTCATCAATGTCTATAAATATTTGAAGGGTGGGTGTCAGGAGGATGGAGCTGGGCTCTTCTCAATGTCGTCTAATGATAAGATGAGGGGCAATGGTTGTAAGCTGGAACATAGAAGGTTCCACATCAACCTGAGAAGGAACTTCTTCACGGTGAGGGTGACGGAGCACTGGAACAGGCTGCCCAGGGGGGTTGTGGAGTCTCCTTCTCTGGAGATGTTCAAGATCCGCCTGGATGTGTTCCTGTGTGACTTGGTCTAGGTGATCCTGCTGTGGCAGGGGGATTGGACCAGATGATCTTTCGAGGTCCCTTCCAGTCCGCAGTGATTCTACGATTCTATGATTCTGTGGCACGTGACTTCTCTGCAGGTGGGAGAGGATAAACCTCAGGTTCTGTATTAATTCTGTGTGGGATTGTTACCCTTTCAGAGAAAAAGGTACTTGGGGCAGATTTTATCTACTCTGGACTCAGCTGCTGTGAACAGGCAGCTCTTGGGTTTCCTTGGCAGAAGGAAAACCTAGTTGTGCCATAAAAGCTTTAGACCTTCACACCCAAAGTATTTCTGAAACAGCCTGTTGACACCCTGGTGTCCCACCAGACACCCCAAGTGGCCCCAGTGCAGGGCAGAGAGGGCACAACCTGCCTCAAAAACCTATGATCCCTCCCACATGCCCAGGACCACCCTGTTCTCACAGGGAATGGCATGTTCCACCATCCTCTGCCTCCTCCGGAGTGGGACACAGCAAGCAGAGAAGAGGACATGGGTGAAGAGCAGTTGCTGGTCCTTCTGACAGGGTTTGGTCAGGAGCAAACACCTTCAGAAAGCACCGATTTTACACAAAATTGTTTAGGTCGGAAAAGACCTTTCAGCACTGCCAAATCCGCTCTAACCCCTGTCCCTCACCCATTATCTCCAGGGCTTTGAGACGCCTCCACACATGGGGACTCCACCACTTCCCTGGGCAGCCTGGGCCAGGCCTGAACAGCCCTGTGGGGCAGAAGGGCCCACCCCAACCTCCCCTGGTGCAACCTGAGGCCATTTTCTCTTGTCCTGTCACCTGTTCCTGGGGCCCTGGCATGAACCTGCAGGTGTCTCACACCATCTCACACCACCAGACCTCGGCTTGTGGACAATCCCCAAATATCGAACAAGGGGACGTTCTGCTGGAGCAGCATCAGCTCCAGAGAGCCTCTGCCACTGCAGTGCACATTCTGCAGATGGCTGTGGGCAATGCTGGGCTGAAATAAAAACCAAACTTGGCCAAGTTCTGATGGGATCGTGCCAGAGCAGCCACCCTACAACAATCCACCTGGGAGTACAGCACCAGCAACGGAATCAGCAGCGTTACACCTTCCACTCAGCTAAGCAGCCGGTCAGCCAGAGGGTCGAGGACGAGCAGGGGGAATTCTAGCAGCCAGTTAGTCAGGTGCATCACACGGGGAGGATGAGAACAGTGAACTGGGGACCATCAGGGTATCAAATACTGACACTCATCCTTTGACAAGGTACAACATGTCATGGGATTCTTACTGAGCTGGAATCACTGCAGGAGACATGATGGAGCAGGTGGGCAGATATCTTCAAAGTCCTTAATAAATGAGCAGCATTTTAATGAAGACTATTAGAACACTTGGGGATAACACCAGAATAATACATTTCATGGTTAAGCCGTTGTATGAGGTTCTTGGCCTGCTCTGGGGGAAAGAGAAGGAGAAACCCTGAGCAGAAGAAAATCTGAAAGCCAGAGAGTAAGGAGACAGTTGACAGATCCCACACATGACCATCTTATTAGGGTTTGGACAGAAACCCACTGGTTCTAACACTGCAGCATGAAACGTGGCTCTGGCAACAGAGAGATGAGACAGGGAAAATCCACACCACATGGAACCCACAACCTCTCACAGCACCTACAAACTCCTGGAGAGCCATTAGGGGCTGGAGAGCAAGAAACCCCACAGGCTTTTTTACTCTGCTGATTAAGGACCCTCCTTCCCCGGGTCACTCCTGCTGTCCTTGCAGCCTGGGGGGAACCGTGCTAGAAGCTCAGTGCAAATCTATCCCCTTGGCTGGACTGGCCTTAACTTACAGCAATAAAACGAAGATCGGAGGACAGCCATAGAATCAGGCTGATGGGAGAGCTGCTGAAATAATGTGCAATTTTATGTCAAAATAACGGCACCGTCTGTGAGCGAGTGCTGCGAGCCGCTCGTGATTGCAGCGAGGCTTAAATAAAGCACAGATGCTTAAAAATATAAACTAGTTATTATGGTTAATGGGGTGTGATGCAAGGAAAAAGAAGAAGTGACCCCCACAACGCTTCTAGAAAATACCTGCTTACACTTACACCCCTCCAAAAGGGGTTGATCTTTGATTCCCAAATGAATCTCAATAATCAGCCCAAATAATCAACTTAATGATAATAAATAAAAATAACCAGCCCAAACTGCCCCGGGTGTTCTCCCTGATGTGGTAGGTTGGGCACTTCCCCCAGCATCCTGTAGGTCCACAGCCACCCCAGGGGGGCACAGCCTGGCACAGGGTCACATGCAAAGCTCTGTGATGTAGCCCCAGCGTTAATAATCCCCCATTTCCACATGAGGAATCAGCACTTTAACACAAGCACTGAGATTTTTTGCTTCCAGCCCATGGGTGAACCCGGGGTCTGTTCAAAGAGGCAAAAGCCATTTTCCTGATGGTAACCTCATGCCCCTGGCCTCGCTCTGGGGGCTGTGCAGGGTACATCTGCCCCAGGCAGTGGCTCCTCCTGCTCCCGGAGGGCTCAGCAGTTGTACCAGGGACCTCTCCAGGGAGGAGGATATTTCCCAGAAGCAGGTTTGCTTTTCTCCTCTTCCCACTGACCCTGGCAGAGATGATGCTGCAGAACATCACCCTCCTTGGGGCCACAACCTGCCAGCCCCCAGTGCTGCAGAGGGTCGAATTAACCACAAGACGGAGTTTTATCTTTCTTACGCATCTGAATTATATTGTCAGTGGGTTCATTACGCAGAAGAGTGGGATGAGGAATCCTTTGTGCTGGGGTATTTTTATAGTGCCCTGTAACACTGGGAATTGTGCGCAGAGCCAATGGAGAGCTGTTCTCACCCTGGCTCAGTCACCCTGCAGCTGCTTTTCCACAGGGAAGAGCAAGACATTGCACCAGACCCACGGAGAGACTCACCCACCACATTACAGCTCTTCATTTGTGCACTTTGACAAGACCCCACAATTGCAGGCACACAGGAAGCAAACATGACTACAAACTGCTGATGAGGTGCTGGACAGCAGGATGCAGTGACCTCTGCTGAGATGAGGCCAGGGAGCTGCCTCTGTGCCACCAGGGACATTAGAAGGTCCCCTACTCACACCCTGGCAAGCAGCATCTGGGCAGTAAACCAGGAATGATCCCAAGTGAGATAAGGACTGGCCAGGCCACCCTGCAGGTGAGACACTCCTGATGTCGCAATGTGCCCAGGAGTGGATGAGCAGCAGCACCATGTTCCCACCAGTTTGGTCTCCTCCAGATCTTTTGGGCACACTAGAGTTCCTGCTGGTGCTTTGCCCTGACAAGCAGCGGCCAGTACACCACGTGGAGATGAGGTCTGCAGCACCAGGCACCTCCAGGGCAGCTGGGGAAGCTCTTTGGTTCCTAAAGCTCTTCTAGACCTTGCAAGACAAAACACATTCCCTGTTCATCTAGGGCAAGAGGCACCATACCTCCACAGTGCCCACAGCAGTCAGGCAGTTCACCAGCAAGGCACGCTGAGCAGGGATGAGCTTCCTAAGCTGAGCATCCTGCATCAGGCAGGAGGGATGAGGTTCTGCTCAGTGGAACAGTGCCCTGGCCAGGCTCTGCACTAGCCACAGTAAACAGCGACCATTAGTTTCACCAGCTTCCCTCTGCAGCTAAAAACCTTTTGTTTCGGCTCTCACCGGAGTTAGTGGTCAAAGCCGCCACCATCAATTATTTAAGACCACAAATAGACAGATGAGCTTTGTAAAGTGGGTCCCTCATGCCCATGTGCGGGCAGAGCCCCACAAAGGGCTATTTTTGAACTGCTGATGGCCCTAAATTGGGAACAGAGCAGCTGGAGCTGGAGCTGAGCCCTATCCTCACACAGTTGAGCTCCCTACCGTGTCCCAGGAATGGACCAGGTTCCTGAGTGCAGGAAGGCTGATGCCAGTCTGATCCGGAGTTTTCTGTGGTAGACATGGCACATCCTACGTCCCCTCATGCTTCAGGATCAGCGCTGGATCCACTTTACTCACAGCTTGAATCAGGCTGACAATTTTTAAATGGCAAATCAAGAGGGAGAAGAACCTTCTGTGTGACCTTCTGGTGGTCCAGATCAGGTGAAGTTCCATCATGCCAGCCCTCTGAAACAGCAACCCTGACCCAGCAGTGGTGCAGCACTGCGAGGCTCCACACCAAGCCCTGCAACCACAGCATTGCCACAGCAAGACCTGAACTGATCCTACATTTTCTCACCGCTTCTGGTCAGCCTCACCAGTGGGACCCAAATGGAGCACAAAAAGGGATCAAAGAGATGATCCCATCTCCCCATTTTCTCCCCACATGCAGGAGGCAGCTGAGGTAATGTCTGGGAAGGTCCTGCCTGGCTGATGCCCCAACCCCACAAGGGAGAAGGATACAGACCGAGGCTTAGCAAACACGAAGTGGAGGTTTGCTTACACCAGTGCTGCCAGAGTGCACCTGAGCCCTATTGTTTTCCCCAATGAACATATTTATTCCCATAAATGTTAACATTTCAGTCAGGTTTGTGAGCTGGAATGGGGCCAGACACATGTCACTGATACAAAGCCCCTGAGCTAGCTCCTTTCCCACCCCAGCTCTATCACAGGCATGGGCACTGTCTCTCCCTTTGCATAATCCCACCGGCACCAGGAGTGCCTGGCAGCTGTGGGAGCATCCTGGGGTCTGTGGGGAGAGCAGGGGTCAGTATTTTTAGCATAAAGCAAGGGGCAGCTGAGGCAGCTCCCGGTTTTAAGCAGCACACACCTCACAGCTTAGCACTGGGGACTGAATGCAAACGGAAAGTAAACTGGGAAGGACTGGAGTATCAAGTGAAGGATGCTGAGGGCTCTATGAGATTTTTGCTGCAGCCACTGGGAAAAACCTTTGGCTTCCCCAAGGGTCTGGATTTACCTTGGACTGAGGTACCAGCCCCACAGACAAAGTATCAGCACCACCGGTGCTGGCAGGCATCTTTCCTAGCTAAAGATTCTGGCAACTCAGCGGTTGAGCCTGGGGGTTAGTCAGCTCTTTCTCCAAATTCCCCTCTGCTGCTTCTCCTAGGGGAGAATCAGCTCTGGATGGGGACAGATTTGGGAGCAGAGATGGGGATTAGTCACAAAGATAAACCATCAGCCCTGTCACTGCTACCGAGATGCTGTCCCTCAGGTCCTTGGCAGCCATCAGGAACAGCTCAGCCCTGGCTGTTGAACCCTTATCTGGGATAAAGACTTGGAAAGGCCCAACTTCAGAGGCTGCAGAAGCACTGATGTCCTGTGGGCAGCAAGGAACTGCAGTTACTGAGTGTCAGAACAGTGACAGCGGTGAGAGCCTGCCATAAGTGTAACGAGCAGCAGCCATGACTTGGTACCAGACTATGTCTCTGAACAACGCGAGCAAATACAAGTCTTGCAGGGATGTGCTTATGGGGGAAACTGATGCAGAGAGGTACAATGGCTCCGACTGAGCTGTGGCAGGGGAGAGGGGTCACAGAGAGCTCCTGTCTGGCACCACTTCCCAGGGACTGAAGGACAAGTTGTGCTGATGTTGAGAATAGCCTTTCTTTGAGCAGGACATGCTGTCATGCTCCAGATACTGCTGTCCCCACAGCACTGGGGCAGCTGGGACTGCCACCCCCAGGAGCTCCCTGGAGCACTGGTCCTGCCCAGCCACTACTAGCACACATCCAGCTGGAAACTGGCTCAGGACCAGCACTTCTACCCTCCCTGCTGGTTCCTTCTCACTGCCTACTCTGTGCCCAGCAGCGGGACTGCAACGGTCCTGCTCAAAGTTGGTCACAGCTGAATGGCAGGAATGAGCATTGGGAAAGGCCAGGCATCACTCGGGCAAACCTTCTGGATTAATCATCAACTGGTTAAGCAACAACTAGCAAATTACATTTGAGCATCCCACCCTCTCCATCGCCCCTGAGCAGGGGGTACAGAGCATCCCCAGGCTGGTCCTGCATCCTAACATCCCCCATTACTGCTGGGACATGGTGAAGAGGCAAAAGCCAAACACCAAAGTCCTACAAATCCTTCTCATTTCCAGCCGAAGGCACAGCAGAAGATTCTCAGCTGCTCATACCAAGCAATTGAAACTCAAGGCGCAGCCCTTCACTGTGTTCCCTACTCGGTTTTGGAGCAGTAAGGCTCTGTAACCCACACCAGGCATTTTGCAACAACCCCCATGGTTATTTTTTCCCCAGCATTTCACCCCAAATTGTCTTTGATCTTATCATCACTGAAAGAACCAGGTGAAGAGTGAGCAAGCGATTGCGATGACAAAATGGTACCTGAAGTAGCCACTTCTCACTAAACACTGCAATGAACTTTCCTTGCCCAGCCCCAAACATGCTCTGCTAATCACTGTGCTGCTCATTAGCACCAAAGCGAGTTCTACCCAGCACTTAATGGAAACCACCCTAAAACCACTGACACAAATTCTACCCAGGCAAGTGTGTTTGGTGTCAGAATCACAGACCCACATCCCTGCAAATCCCACAACCACCCAAGCGCTGCCCTGTTACGTAGAAGTTTAAAAATCTATTAATAACCTGGGCAGAGACCTCCTCTGCAAAAGGAGATGCACCCAAGCAGGCAAGAGTGAGGAGCTATTACACCGCAACGGAACAAAGACCAACGCCCGGACCATACCTATATTTCATGCCCGTTTGCTTTGCGGTGGATTCTTTTAGGGAAATGTGGTGCTGAGGGGTAAATGTCCCCAGACTGCGAGCGATTATGGCCACGGTCCGGAATTTCGCCCGGGCTGCATTCACCACGTTGGGGGTCGTGGTGTTCTGCTTGCTGATGAGCCTGTCGTCACCATTCCGACTCTTGAGGTTGTGCTCAGTGCAGGCGATGGACACCTGCATCGCGCCCCCGCTGCCCCGCTCTCAGCGGCCGGAGTTCCCGGCCGCCCCGTCGAAGTGGCTCCGCCTGCCCCGCACCTCAGGGCTCCCTCCCTGCGTTGTCCGCGGGAGCCGCCGGCCTTCCCCTGGCAGAAGGGGCCGAGACGGGGGGCGGGGATCTCCGGGAGAGCCGAGGTTGTGTCCGCTGCGCTGCCGGCACCGAGATGAGCCCCGAAACTTAAGCAGGCGATGGCAGCGGGTGGTCCGGCCGGCTCTGGGCTCTCCCCGGCGGTGCTGGAGCTGCTCCGGCAGGGGCATCCACCGAGTCAGCTGCTTGCGGAGACGCTGAGCTGCTCCCGCATGGCGAAGAGCTTGCAGCCGCCGCCGCGCTGGCTCGATGCGGGATTCGCGCCGGAGGGTCGCTCTCAAATCACTGCGGGCATCCTGCGCCCGCCAGACCCCACTGCCGAGCCCAGCGGCCACCCCGCACCAGCCGCGGCCACCCGCTTCTCGTTCGCCTTGCCTACAGCCCACCCATCGCGGAGGGGGCGGGTGCGGGGAGCACGGCTCTGTGATGTGGGAATGGGCCTCCTTTGTGCTGGGAGGAAGGGAGGGAGGGAGGGAGGGAAGATGCTGCCAGTGGGGAAAAAAAAAAAACCAGAAAAGGCTGCTGCGCTCGCTAAGGGAGGAAATGATCTCCACCGGCAAGGAAAGGATCGGTGCTGAAATGGGTTAATTACGGAGAAAAAAAATGGAGGGGAGGAGGAAGGAAATCACTCTGCTCCAGCTAGCAGGGAGTTAACGCCTTAATCCCCAGTCCCTACCCCCAGAGCTCGCCCGGAGACCCCCGCCCGTAGCAGAGCCAGGGTTCATCCCTGCTCTTCTCGCAGAGTAACTTGCAACACGAAGTCTCTGAAGCAAAGAACCCAGTCCCTGCTGCAGCAGGGGGGACCTAGCAGCTCGCTCCTGCCCACAGCCATGTGCCAACCTCTGTTAGGGCGGTGGCACTTGTGGTTGCCCCTGGGCTGGAGAGTTGCTCACACGAGCACTGGGAGGCTGACACAGGGATTGGGGGGGTTGGGGTAACCCCCTGGACCCCCATGGGGTGGGGAGCAGTGGTTTGGGCAGAGACCTATGGAGAAAGTCCCCACGGGGACTGAACAAGAGGGTGGACAAGGGCCGTGGTCACCCGCTGTCCCTTCTGCAACCACGCACAGGCTCGTGGGCAATGAGACAAGGATTCCCCACACCCCACACCTACCCGGGGAGACAAAGCCCTGAATCCTTCACCCACACTATGTTTCTTCTTCCCCCTTATCTTGCCGAGGAGGTGCAGTGCACGGGTGGCTGGGTGGGAAGCTTGGAGCCAGCCAAGGTCACCCACCACCCAGCCAAGGCCACCCACCACCCCAGTGACACAGTGAGCTGCTTCTGATGAGCTCTCAGTGGTTCCTTTATCCTGTGGCTCGTTAATGCTGATGCAGCATATTTCTGTGAGGGTGGGCAGCATTACAACAGAGCACAAAAAGTTACTTGATGATATTTTTATGACGTTTTTCCCCAAAGATGGTTAACATTTTGTCACGCAGCAGATCCACCAACAGCTCCCAGCTGCAATAGGTCCCCTTGGACTCGCTTCCAGTGAGCAGATTCAGGTCAGATGAGCCCCCTGGGGATTATTCCTCTCTCTGATGGGCACAGGGCATCCTCTTGCTGGGCCCAGGTATTTTAAGATTTACTTTCACATCTTGTTCTGTGCATGTCTAGAGAGTTCCTGCTGCAGCCAGCAGCTGGCTCTGGTGTCACTTGATCCAGTTACTGTCACCCAGGTCCTGGTCATTCCATAGCTTGTCCATGGCTTCAGGTGCCAGGGTTGGGGACAGTCACGTTCGGCACTGGCATATCCTGCAGGGCATATTAACTCAAGCCGCTTAGCTGCGGAGAGGTTCCAGCCTCTGTCGATGAAATGTGAATTTAAGTACGGGATTTATTTTATTTGCTTGAAGAGGATAATCACTTCTGGACTGGAACATTACAGTAACGTAATTTGGTATCAGGAAAAATCCTGAGCCCATAAAACCAGAGGTGCCTGACAGTCTGGACAGGGGATGGCGCTGGGCTGCGATGGCAGCTTACGCTCAACCATGAGCTGCTGGCTGGGCTCTCAGTGCCACCAAAGCATCTGTTTGCCCCCTGAGATGACAAATGCTCATTAAACAACTTACTCAAATGCCTCATCAAGCAAATCAGCTCTAACACAGATGCTCACAGCCACATTGGCTTTGCCTTCCCTATGGTTCCCGTCAGACGCAGGAGCTGCTGCGTCCATCCCAGAGTTCAAAATAGAGTCAAAAGCCAAGCGTGGACAAGCGGGATTCTCTGAGCAAGGGCAGCAGGCAGGCGATGTTTTGCTCCTACACAAACACGCTTTGCAGTGCCCTGGACACTGTCTCCTCGCCCAGGACCTCGCAGGGGTGGGATGACGTGCAACGCTGCGGCAAGTAGACTGGAAACCTCCAAAAAGAAAAAAAAAATTCCTTTATCCAGCCCTTTTCTGGTCCCAGTGGAGGCTCCAAGGGGAGCTGGGGCCATGCGGCTGAGCAGGTGATGGACAAGCCCTAAGCACATCCCTGGTGGGAGAAAGATGTTCTGCAGCTCAAATTATAATTGTAAACCCAGGTCCTTAGGTCTGGGTTGGGTGAAACATCTTTCCCTGCACCAAGTAAAACCTCTTGGTGCTTTTTAGAACAGAAAAGGCTTTTTTTTCCCTTCATCACCAGCTGCAAAGTTCTTGTTTCTGCCTGAAAATGGGAGATTTTAATCGATCCATAGAAAATCACATCTTTCACCGAAATAACCTGAGTGTTTCCCAGTCTTACCCTTAATTGCTTGAAAATTGTCTTTTAAGCTTTGATTGCAAACAAAACAAATCAAAAGAGCTGATAAAACAGATTCATCCCAGTAAGTTCATGGGATGAAACTGCCACACGCACTCTGCACCACCCCACACCACTGCCCCAAACACAGCAGCTCCCCCGCTGCTCTTTAATCCAAAACACCTATCTCTGCTTTCTAAGGGTGTAGAATCAGCACATCTTGCGGGAGACACGGGTGCCACAAGCTGGGCAGTGACCTCAGGATGTTCCCAATGACTCACAACACAATTAGGGTATGTTTGCACCTTATTCCCATTGGAGCTTTATGCACCATGGAAGACAGACCATGGTGTCTGGCAGCAGGTGTGGTGCAGAGGAGAGCTGGACACCAACCCATTACATAAACCCACATCCCCCTACCCTCACCAGTAGCTCAGGGTGCCATCAGCAGTATCATCCCAGCCAGTTAAAGCTCTTTCACTGCAATTCTTCAACAGGGAGAGAGAGCAGAAACATAGGGTGCTGAGCGGGAGGGGAGGGACACAGCTCAACCCCGTTGCATTCCTGATCCCACCACAATGGTAGACATAGCACATGTGGTTACTGCCACTTGCTACAGCAGCACAAATAATCAGCATCCCATCCCTGCTGCACAATTACATGTGGTATTAAATGCTGAGTCTGAATCATCTCCCCAGGGCTGCAGAAACTGCTTCTCCTCACCCTGTGGGATCTCAGGTGGGTGAGAACCCACCAGCACCTCATGTGCCCAGAAAACCAGCATGTGACCTGGCTCTGGGTGCAAAAGGCAGCACAGCCCGTAAGGACCGGTCAGTGCATCATCCTACAGCTGCCTCTCCCCTGCCCTCACAGCCAGAGTAGCACAAGAACACAGACAGCCACCACTTCCAGGCTGGAGGAACATTAAGTGTGGTTCCAGTGTTCATAATAGAATCTGAACCCTGTTGGATGTTGTTACAGGGCTCAGCAGAGCTCTCCGTGCAACATAACTGGATTTGCCAGACTGCACAAACCTCTGCGGAAGCTCTGAAAATGCAGCCGGCAGTGCCGTGACTACAGGACTCCTGGGGAACGCAGAACTCTGTCTTGGGAGCTTTTCCACCCCAAAACCACCTTCCCATATGTTATCACAGACTTGCTTTGGTTGGATAAGACCATCAACTCCAACCATTTACCCAGCAGTGCCAGGTCACCCCTAACATGTCTCTCAGCACCACATCTCCGTGTCCTTTAAATACCTTGAGACACAGAAACTCCACCTCCTTCCTGAGCAGCCTGTTCCAACCTCCAACAACCCTTTCAGTGAAGAAATTCCTCCTAATAACCAGACCAGACCTCACTATAGTCTGTCGTCACAGCTGCCTTCCCAAAGCCCAGACATTTCAAGGCAGGAATCTTCAAGACTGGCCTTCATGAGAATTATCCTAAAAGGCTGCCACAACCCCTTGATTTACAGACTTCCATCAAATAATTTCTCCACAGCACAGCAGAATGCTTTCAGGGCAATTCCATGTTATGTCCCAATAAAGTTTCATTGGGCCATAAAAGCCAAGATGATGAATCCAGCATCTCTCAGCCATTTCCCTTCATCCCAGTAGCTGTTTGGAATCCAAGCTTGTCATTTGACATTGCAGCAGTTCCCTTACATCTCTATAAATGGGGCTGTCAGGGAGACACTGGTGAGACAATGGGCATTTCCACCCCAGAGAGCAAGGGCAGGGCCTTGAGAAGGAGCCGGTATGGGGCTCATCTCCCCAGGGCCTCCTGTGGGGTTAATTCCAAAGTAGAGCCACAGACCTGCTGCAGCAGGATGCTTCCAAGGCACAGCCCTGGGAGTGGACCCCACAGAGATTTGCAGCTCTTTGAGGTGTATCTGAACCCACAAGGAACATCTGAGTTTCAGTACCAGCACCAGGAGCCTGCAGAAGAAAGGAGTGTGGAAGAAAATGGGGGAGTTTATCACACAAACAGCCAGTGTTCTCACTGGTTCTGCATGAACAACTTCATTCGCATTTGTAATTGCACTTGAGGAGACTGATCAAAATCCCCCTTAAATGTTCCTAGTTAAAAACACATCTTTCTGCAAGGATCTCAGCCAGGATGGTGGCAGCTCCCGGAACACAAGACCCATCTCAAGCTCCAGCCTCATGTTGGGCTCTGAGCGCCCTGTAGGACCAAAACTGAGAGTGGAAGAGCACTGAGCATTGTAAGGTAATGGAGCTGGGCTGCTAGCCCCCCAAAGTGTGTTACGGTTGGGGTGTCAATGAGGCAGAATCATCCCAGCCTGTGGAGGCACGTGGGCACAAAACTAGAAATGTTGCCCTGCTCTTGCACCAGGATAATCCCTCCACTCTCTTCATGGATCCTTCAGGATGCGACGGAGGAAGAGAAAAACGGCCTTTTCCAAAAAGTTCCTAAACCCACACCGTGTCAAATCACCAGATTTTTGCAATCCCTATGTCATAGAGAGACCTGCTCATGAGGAATTCATGAGCGAACCCCCATCTAATTAATTTCCAAGGCACCTCCTCACCAGCTCTGGGTGCCAGAGGCATCTGCCAAGAACCCCCAGGCACTGGGGAGCCATCTAGTCTAGTCTCAAAGAGCTCTGTGATGGTTGTCCAGCTCCACACAATATTCAATACATCGTCACTTCATGCAGTGTGAAAGAATCAATACTGAACCTGAGACCCAGAGCTTTGCGTGTCTTACAAGATGATGTGACCTAGCAGGCACCCAATTCAATTAATCCATCACTTATCTCTGCAGATAGAAAACATCCTCCTGCACACCACCTCTTGCCCTGTGAGCTGCTCCACTCACTGCTGCAAGCTAGGTAATTCAATTTTTCCATGTTATTTCATTTCTCAGATGACTGCAAGCCAGTGGCTGACGAGAAGGGCCCCAGAAAAGTCCATTATTTTAAGGTACTGTAATGCTTTGAGCATGATTAGACACGATTCAATCACTTAGCATGAGCTCCACTGCACAGTACAGGAGGTTTTCTAGGGTTTATTTTTCTCTGTAGGAGATGCTGAAGCCTTGACACAGGGATAAGGGCTCAGAGGAGAGGAGCAACCCACAGCAGCAGCCTGGCGGTACCCCTTATGTTAAAGGATGGTGAATCATAGAAACACAGACCAGTTTGGGTTGAAAGGGACCTCAGAGACCATCCAGTTCCAACCCTCTGCCATGGACAGGGACAACTCTCACCAGAACAGGTTGCCCAAAGCCCCATCCAACCTGGCCTTGATCACTTCCAGAGCTGGAGTAGCCACAACAACTCTGGACAATCAGTTCCAGAGTCTTTTCATCCTTGTATTGAAGACTTATTCCTAAAATCTAGTCTAAAACTACTTTCCTTCAGTTTAGAACCATTTCCCCTTGTTGTGTGCCTAGATCCCCTTGGAAAAGTCTCTCTCCAGCCTTCCTGTATGTGTTCTGCCCCGAGGCTGGCAGCTCATGGCAAGCTCCTGGGTCCCAATTCTCCATACCCTATTGTAGACTTCGCTCACAGGAAATGCAGGGTTTCCCCTGTTGCTTTGCATGATCTGAGAGATAAATGTATTCCCAAGGAAATGTCCATTTCAGCTGCAGCAACATTCCGAGTGGCAGAGGGTAAGGATCCCATCAGCTACATCCAACAAAACTGGCAATGGAAATAAACCATCATGCTGCCCAGCGCTCACAAAATGATGAGGAGAATCTGCTGGAATTAGTCACGGAGGGGAATTGTCGCATCACTCAGAACAATGTCATTTGCTGAAATGCAGCAGATTGCTAAGAAAGGATCTCCAATTTTATCATTGCCTTTTCACACTGTCAGGACTTATAGAATCTGTTTTTTACCTGAACAGGGTGACTTCTTGCCCTCTCCAGGATTTCAGGCTGGAGCTCTGTATCTGCCCAGGGGTGCAGGCAGAGCATAGGGCTGCCAGGAACTCCTTAATTTTCCCTGCAATCTCACTGGACTAAGGGATAACATATTGTTTTTTAACTTCCAGAGCACTCAGCAAAGGCTTCTTCAATTTTTTTTTTGGGCCCAAGGCAGGATCGTGATGTACTGTAGAGATGGGATTGTATAAGTTTATAAGTGAAACGTGAGGTGGCAACCAGCCTTCAAGCAATCTCCAAGCACTGCCAAGCATGTCCCAAGCCAAGGATCCACTGTACTTCCCAGGACAGGACTCCCTGAGCGCTCAGTGCATCCAAACAGCACTGACCATCCCAAATGGCACTGAACCACCACTTCTGTACCAGAACAATCACTTTTCTACTGGAACAGGGCCCTTTTAATTAACAAAAGGATTTGCAAGAGGATTGTTATCTACTGCTGAAAGCACAACCGCTCATTAGGTCCTCAGAGGGAAATAATGACTCCTGTAATCACCAAGGGGTCTTCTCTTGCCCTGAAGAATGAGCATTTCTTCCCCCAGCTGGGAGGGGCAACCCGGGACTGCTGGAAAAGCCACTCACCTCACCCTGACAGATGACTGGGACACACTAGAGACTCCTGTGTCCTCCTCAGACACCCCGGGAAAAGACTGTAACCAAGCTCCTGGAATTACAGAAACACTGCGCTGTCTTCCAGAGCCTTCCTGTCATGAGGATGAAGTCAAGCAACCATGAAAATGTGCTCTGAGACAAGGAGGAAACCTGCTTATCAGGCAGCAGCAGGTTCACAGAGGGTTCTGCTGTGGAAGACGCTGCCTTTTAGATCAGCCTCCCTGAGCAGCAGCACAGGGACTTGCAGCTGAGAAAAGTGGTCATCCCAGCACAGGGAAAAACATGGAATAACTTTAAAAATACATGTTGGACAGTTTGCTTCATTTAAACTGTAAAGAAAGCAACTTCTGAATCAAGGACTGGAGCAGAGCTCCATCGCTGACTCCATCACTGACAGTGGTACCCAAGAGCGAGGACCCTCATGGAGACCAGGGCTGGTAGCAACCTCCATCTCTACCCACTTCCCTGAGCTGGCAGCTGTTTCTTGATGCTGGACCAACTGTAAGAGGAGAGAACTGCAGCTGAAGGAGGGATCTCTGTTAAACAGTTAAAATTCCACTCAGTTGGAATCATGTTGCAGCTTCACTTCCTCTCAGACTGCTTGATCCTGCCAAGTGTTCCTCAGGTCTCCAAAGGGCACCTTTATCCTAAGTGTTTTGCTATTGGACTGGACAAAGAATTGCAGTTGCAGGAGAGTTTCCTCCTCACCTCTGCAAATTCTCAACGCAACTAAAATTCATTAATAACCGTTAATGTAAAAATAGGATTAATCTAAAAAAAAAATAAAATCAAGGGTATTCCCCAAGCAAAGGCTGGGACATGGACCTGTGCTGAAAAGGAGCATTTTCTGCTCACACTGATCCACTTGAAGTGGGAGGGATAGGGATGGGGCAGGAGGATGAACCGCAGGGGGGAAGAAAGATGCTGGAAGAGCAGCTGCCATCACATTTGGTTATTTACTGCAATTAAGCAAAAATGTTGCAATGACATCACTGTTGGGTTTCCTCTGAAGACAAAAAAACCCACTTTTATTCCACCTGCAATGCCACATGCAGAGCCAGCATTGCCTGAGTACAAACCACAGAGACCTGCCCTCAACAGCTTCAGAGCCTGGCTTTGTGACCATTTCCTAAAGGATGAAGCTGGGGGTCAAACCAGTGACCTGACAGCTGCTAGAGAAGGATCAGCTGGAATTTTCCTACATTCACCCCCTCAATCCACTTCTTAGTGGTTTGTGTGTATGTGATGTACATTGAGGCCCCAAACACAGCAGATCTCAAAGTCAGCCTAAGGACTGCAGGTAGAACCAGTTTGAACTAAGACCACATGACTAAGTTTAATGCACACTGACTGAAGACTTCAAACTCTGTATAAATATAGCCAAAACCACCCCAGACTTCCCAGTCAGCTCTGCGGGGGATTCACCATGCACTGAGGATGCCGCAGTGGGGAGCGGGAACAGGAACCGGCTCAGCAGGAGCTCCCTGCCCACCCCACTGCTGCTCACTCTGCAGGTAGCAGGCCAAGTGCTCCAGCAGTGCTCTGGCAGGAGCAGAAGCAAACCTGCAAAATCCTGATTGGCACCTGGCTGAGCTATGGATCAGCCTGGATCTATCACTGGGAGGTCAACACTGGTTTGAGTTTCCACCTAAGGCATAGGGAGCTTCCCACAGAATGGAATGAGCTGGCTTTGTCCCCACAGTTAAAGACCTCAGGCTGGAAGGTGAAGCCTGTATTCATGTGAGTGTGTGTGTGTGTGTTGTGTGCGTGCGTGCGTGCGTGCACATGTGTCTGCGCGTGCAGTGCGTCCCAGAAGCCAACATGGCACCAGCAGCTGAAGAGCTCCTCCTGCTGAAAACCAGCTGGGAACATGGGCTCACACTGCCACAGGCTGCAGGTTCTTTCCATTCAAAGAAACACAGTGGAATATCTTTTTCATCTTGGAGGAGAAAATACTTTGCTAAAACCACCACACACACACGGATACCCCATGCACCTCCTCTCCCACATGTATTCATAGAATCATAGAATCATTAGGGATTGGAAGGGACCTCGAAGGATCATCTAGTCCAATCCTTCTGCCACAGCAGGGTCACCTAGACCAAGTCACACAGGAAGATATCCAGGTGGGTTTGAAACGTCTCCAGTGAAGGAGACTCCACAACCCCCCTGGGCAGCCCCTTCCAGTGCTCTCTGACCCTCACTGTGAAGAAGTTCTTTCTGATATTGATGTGGAACCTCCTATGTTCCAGCTTACAACCATTACCCCTTATCCTGTCAGTAGATGACAATGACAAGAGCCTGGCTCCATCCTCCTGACACCCACCCTTCAAATATTTATAGACATTGATGAGATCACCCCTCAGTCTCCTCCAAGCTAAAGAGACCCAGCTCCTTCAGCCTCTCCTCATAAGGGAAGTGCTCCACTTCCTTCATCATCTTTGTTGCCCTACACTGGACACCCTCCAGCAGCTCCACATCCCTCTTGAACTGAGGAGCCCAGAACTGGACTCAATACTCCAGATGTGGTCTCACCAGGGCAGAGTAGAGGGGGAGAAGAACCTCTCTTGATCTGCTAACCACCCCCCTTCTAATCCACCCCAGGATGCTGTTGGCCTTCTTGGCCACAAGAGCACACTGCTGGCTTGTAGTCATCCTGCTGTCCACCAGGACCCCCAAGTCCCTTTCTCCTACACTGCTCTCCAACAGGTCAGTCCCCAGCCTATACTGGTACCTGGGGTTGTTCTTGCCCAGATGCAAGACTCTGCACTTACCCTTGTTATACTTCCACCACTCTGCCATCATCTATCCACCTGATTATGCCCTCATAAAAGGCTATCAGGTTGGTCAAGCATAACTTTCCCTTGGTGAAGCCATGACTTCCCGTTGGTGAAGCCATGCCTGCCTTCATTCTGTCCTCTCCCATCCCTGCATGGTAGGAACAAACACCCTCATAAATAACACAAGGAGCAAGTGGAAGTGGAGATCATTTGGGAAAAGTGCAGTCACGGGGATATCTGCCAGCCCTGCTGTGCTAGGCAGAGGCTGTAGTGCCCCCACTTATGAGAACTGACTCTACTAAGTAAAGGACACAGCTGGGCACGGCTCCAGAGATCAACCCGTGCAGGAAATGGAGTAAACTATATCCCAATAAATATAATGCAACTGTGCTCTGAGCTGAGCAGATTAGGACAGGATTACAGACAGAATTATAGGACCACATCAAGTGCTCTCACAGATTTTGTCATCCAAAGATTAGATATTTTAAAGCTTCGAAGCCTGAAGGAGCCTGACCAAGGGGGTCTGGAAAAGCAGCTCTGGCAAAAGGACCATTCCCACATTCCTCTCCCATTGGGGGAACCCACTAGGGTGGGTAAACACAACCCCTGAAGAGGGGACAAGGTGAGAAGAGTGAGATCTGCCTCTCATACCCTGTCCATGGACCTGTTTCCTGCTGCACAGCGTAGACGAGAGCAACACAAGACTCTAAAGGAATGGAGCACAAATGTCTCTGCATCGTCGTGGCCTTTGGCCATTGAAAATCTCACTGCACTAGAGATTAAATCCATCCCTTTGGGTTTAGTGCCCTTTGATGGCTTTCCTGATGATCCTGTTTTGAACCTGCTCATGCTCACGGCATCCACAACATCCCATGACAGCAAGATACCAGTTTTACTACAAGATGCAGGGAAAGCATCTCCTGGATTTTAAACCTGTCGTCCAGAAACGTCCTTTGCATTCCCCCTGGCTCCTGTGGCAAGCTGCTACAGGCTGTTGCTACTTGCTACAGGCTGCCATCGATTTTAAACACATCTGCTGTGATTCCTGATGATCATCTTTGTCCTGAGCTAAAATCCTGGGTAATCACCTGGCGCAGGGACAATCCCATCACTCAGAGCCCTCTGCTTTCTGCAGCCCAGCTTACTGCATCCGTTTGGAATGGGATGACTACAGGGCTGGCGCCGCCGGCTCCCGGAAGCTTATTAAAATGCAGTATTTTCTGTTACAAACGTGGCATTTTCTAAACGGGGTTTTGCCCCTTTTGTCCTCGCGGCTCAGGGATGGGGCACTTCCAGCAGTAATTACTCCGCAGGGGTATTTTATACTTTCACACACAGATCACCATGAAATCCTGATCCTCACCAAAGCCTTCTGCTGTTTCAGGAAGTAATGATCCCATTACCCAAATGCTGAGGTTACCAAAGTGGGGAGAGTATGCCCACTAAGTTTAGCACGTTTGATCTCCAGTTATACTCAGTGAGTAATGACATACATAGTCACTCTTACTCTGGTGTGGCAGGCTGCATGTTTCACTGCCTGAGCGCTTTTCCTGACACAGACACCCCAAATCAGCCACACAAACCACAGCCCTTTCACCACCAGCTTGTCCTCATCTCTCTGGCACCACCCTCGGCTGTATTCACCAAGGTAGGTACTTTTATTTTCCAGAACTGAGAGGTATTGGCTACCCGGCTACAGCAACGTATTATCACCAGGAGGTGCCACTCTCTCCCACATCAAACATTCCAGAAGTTATTTGGGGGACAAGGAAACCCCAATAAGAGCGAGTTTCCCCATCAGTCTGTCTCTGAGGCTTTGCAGGTGCCTTCTCCCCATGGTCTCTGTACCCACCTCGTCACTGCTCCATCTGGACACATATATTGCCATCAGAAATGAAAAGAGAAAGGAACGATCACGCCAAGGGTGACTTCCTGGGCAGGAGCTCCAGAGTGGCCACCCTAATTTCAAGGTTTTAATTAGCTTGACCAACATAAGCAGCCTGAAGCTGGCAGAGCATCCCAACACTTTCCTAAGATGCAGGAATCCCACGGGACATCTTTGGGGGGTTCACTCCACATGAAGGGACCTTGCCAGGAGCTTGTGTGCTGCAGGAAAAATTTACCCTTCCCTGAAACACAACCGTCACTAAATATAAAATAGACCAAATCCTAACAGAAAACTACCCTGTGCCCCACCCCCACTGGCCTCCAAAGGCTGCTGTGTGAGTTAATCCAGCAGTGCCTGGGGAGTCCATGACCTCCATAAATACTTTCCACAGAGAACATTTGCCCACAGCGTGTTCTGCAGAAGCTGCCCGGGTGTTTTGCAGATAGATAGATAACAGTCCTTCTCTGGGCTGCCCCTCTGCAGCTGCCCAGGCACAGAGATGCTGCTTCGGCCACAGATGAGCTGAGTATTGACGAGTTGCCCAGACACAGCAAGGCAAACGCAGCCCATGTAGTTGTGTCTTTAGGAGCTCAGATGCAAGTAAGGTTGTGTGGAAAGAAATCATGCAACAGAAAACTCATTGGAAAATAAGACACCAAACTGGCTTTGCAAATGGTGCTTCATCTGCAAGAAACGCCGTCATCGTCAGGCGCAAACCGAGTTCCTGTGCTGCTGCTCTTGGGGTTGTTCAGTAATAGGCTGAACTAAGCTGTATTTGCTAAAGCAATCAAAGGAAAAGGAACTAATCATCCTGTAAATAAACCAGCTTAGAAGTATTTAATGCTTCCTCGCTCACAATTCACTACTTTCCACACGTAATTAAATAGCTTGTAAAATAAAAAGAGGCTTTTTGACTGTGCTGCTGACTTTATATCAGACCTATGGATGTCTGAGGAATGCCTGGAAGGCAAAACAAGCCATGCTGGAAACAAAAATGTTCAAGTGCTCAGAGGACTAGAAGAACCCCTATAGAACCTACAGAAAGCGTCAAGGGGAAAAAGGAAATTGCCTTTGGTCCTGGACCAGAGCCCCCTTCACAGCCCCTCTCCTGCAGACATCCTCCTTCTCCTGGACGCGATCAGTGTGACATGCTGTGCCCCTCAGCAATGAACAATGTCTGTACTTCAAATAAAACCTTTGCTTGAATCCATCAGCTTCAGTAGGAATTAAGCTCCTGCTTTGTTTTACTGTGCCTAAAGGCTCTGGTGAACGAGAACCATTTCATTTTATAATCAGAGTGGCATATTAAGAGACTTGCACAGAACCTCTGGTAGATAGAAACTGGCTCTAGTCAACACCAACTGCCCCTGGAGCACAAGCCAGCCCCAAACACCTCATTAACTTCATTTTTTTGCAACTTAAAAACTCAGTCTCCAGTGTTCTCAGGTACTCCCACGCCTACCCAGGTTGTCTCCCCAGCCTCTTTGCAGAGTTTCTTCTACATGAAGTCGCCCTAGAGATGAACATGGCTATTGGGGTTTGTCCAACACACTCCTGACCCAGCAGCAGCCAGGTTAGCTCCAGGGAGGTGTCTGTACATCACAGAGGTCTGTGGGATAACCTCCTGGGCAGACAACTTAGGATATTCAACCATTACTGCTTTTTGGGGACCCTTTGGGACTGCAACATCATTTGTGCTTCTCACCGAGGGCACAGAGAGCATTAAACTGCTGCTGGGGTGGACCCACAGCACAGGAAATGCAGAACCAGCAGAGAAATAAGTAAAGTAGGAATTTCCATGTGTGTACTAACACCAACTGCTTCCAACAACTGTCATACGGCATTAGGATCATCAGAAGGGGTGCAGAAAAATGTCTCATTAGAATGGAGATGAGGTTCCAGAGCCCCAAACCCGTTAATCAGTGGATCTTGCTCCTGATAACTCACAGTGACACCTGGCACTGCTGCTGTCACTAGGAGCACAGCATCCCTTTGGGCACCTTCCCATCACTCAAACACTGTGGGCTCAGCTCTCTGCTTATTTATGGCGGCTTATTGAGGCTGTAGAACCCCAACATGTTCCAAGGGTTGCCAGCCAGCACCAGCAGAGGTACAAAGCCCTTTGTTGTTCCTTCTGCTGGATCCTTCTGGGACAGAGTCTCCAAACAACAACAACTTTCACCATCCAATAGGTATTTTTAGCTAGTTCCCTAAAAATACTGAATGTGCAGTCTTGTTTCAGAGCAGCCATGGGCCAAAGTCTTCTTTTTCTTGAGAAAGAATATGTGTTGAAGCAATTTTCATTTTATTAGAAACCCAGAGAAGGTATTTACTTTGTAAGCAGGATATCACCCCTCAAAGATTAACCTCTTTTGGAACAAAACCAAGTGACAACCAGTAGCTGAGCGCACTAAAGCCTTCTACACCCATCGTCCCCAGCCTACACCCTTTTTGCCTAGGCTGTCTGCATTTCCTGCATGAGGAGGTCCTGTCCTTTGGACACCCTAACACACAGGACCCTAAACCCTTCAGTAAAACATCAGCAAGAATAAATACTTCCACCCAAACCGGAAAGAGGCAACTCAGTAGATGAACAAGAACAATTAATGCTAGAAGAGAAAGATCAAAGTTTTAAGAGAAGGACGTCTCATGTTTTGCTTTGCTCAAAGTCATGAGGAGTCTTGTGGTGCTCAGAAAGGGAAGAGCAAGTGTTACAGCAGAAGGTGCCTGGAGGAGTGCATGGGCTCCTCGGCTAGCGGCCTGTACCTGTACTTCATCCCCGTCTGGGCTTGGATGGTGTCCTGCAGCGACAGCCCATGCAGATGCAGGAACTTCTCCAGCTGCTTGAGCCCAGTGTGGTGGCTGCACTGCCTCAGCCAGCCCGCAGCAGGAGGATGGGCCCTGGGAACAGTGTTGAGCTTCTTCCCTCTGAGGAGCCCCTCGCTCGGCTTCTGCAGGCTGGGCTTGTGGGGCAGGATGTCAGCGCAGGAGGGCTTGTACAGGTGCATGGTCCGACTGCAGGGCTGCAGAGACCCTCAGTGTCCAGTCAGGGAACCTCCACCCCGTGGACTGCTGAGACGATAGCCCAGTGCCATCACACTCCCACCAGTGTAGGATGGTATGAGCCAGGTTGTGTTGCCAAAGGGGACCACAGGACTATGGAACTGTGTTTTTCTCCCAGACTTTCCTTATACTATTGCAAATGGCTCCTCTCAGCTGATGGCCAAGATGGATTCTGGCCAAGATCAGCAACCTCATTCATCTGCTGAAGCCTATAATGGTCAAGTACCCTGCAGGGTAAGGGCTGCCAATGGGAATAGAGCACCAACCCTGTTTCCCAGGTCTTATATTTAGATAATGAGAAATATTTGTTTGGTATCTCATCCAAGGCCAAGAAATGTGAAACAAATATTCTCACAGGGTTTATCTGAGGCCTCGTCTGGGGTGGCTGATCGCTGCAAACTTCTCCTGTGCTGTTCGTTACAACTTTTGGGTTCTACATGGTCCACTGTGAGCTCTCCCATCTCAGGGTACCCAATCGGTGAACTTCCCCCTATGTGCAGCCTCTGGGGGCTGCCACAATTAATTAGAAAACAGACCAAAACACCAAGAAGGAAGAAATGATCTAAAAACAAACACATGAGGGAAATACTTGAGAAAGGAATGAACTACAGGCATTAGGCAAGGAACAAGCAGCAGTCCTTGGGAGGCGTGGACAGAGAAGAACTGCAAGACAGAAGCTGGCTCAGCTCCTGAGATGCCATCAGCAGCTATAGATCCTCCTGCTCCACAGAGCCCTTCAGCATGGGTCTGCAGGAGGTGGATTTCTGAGACTCTTCTCTTTTAAAACCTCAACCCACTTTCTGACTCTCATTTCAATCCCAACTACATTTGAAAAATAAGTTAAATAATCAAGTGATGGATATATCATCAACTCCACTAATCCGTAAGTCTCCCAAAGCAGATAAACGAAGACTGATCCCAAACCCAGAACATATTTTAAAAGATTATATTTCAATGTCACAGAGGGGAGCCTGGCAGGGATGTTTGGATTAGCTGGCAATTCCTTCTCTGCAACTGTTGTGCCAGGGCCCTGAGGGCACTAGCGAAGCGCAGTGTCCGAGGAGGATGGGGTGGTGGGAGGAGCCCTGGGGTCCCCAGCCCCATGGTACCCCAAAACACTCCAAGATGGGGGATTGTACTCTCATGGTGCTGATCAAACCAGATTATCAATGGTGGGTGCAGGTGGGTTGCAGGTGTTTCAGCTCCTCTCTTTGCAACACAAGTGGAAGGAACCTGTTCTGTGCCTGCAGTGGACCCGCCCCACAGGAACCATGTTTTTCCCTCCCACCGAAGGCTACAGATGAGATCTCTGCGGCTGCAGCTGCCTTTTGTTTCATCTCCTGTCAGACCCAGCTCCCTCCTCATCTATAATGCAGAGTGACCCCACAGCAGAGAAACATTTCCACAAGCTCTTCTGAATTTTTTAGACATGAGATTTTTCACTGGTTTAGAGTTCTAGGGGCTTGTATTGATCAGCGCCGTGAGAAACTTGGTTCTCTCCAAATTTATTCTCCAGAACTTCGCTTCCACAGCTCTGTTTAAGAGCTTGGGGACTAGCGTGGCTGATGAGCACTGTCCCGAGGAACAGCTCGGTCTTAGTCCACAGACCCACTCACGTTCCCTTCACTGGGCTCATTAGACCTTTCTGCACTTAGTAACAACTGGTTCCATCTCTCATAGCTTTACCTTGTTTTCCTTTCAGCTTTCCTGTTTCTAATTATTATTATTCTAATGACTTTTCCATTAATTTCTAATCCCAAGCAAGGTCTCGGTTTGTGCCAGGCACTCCAGGCATCCTCTTTTTGTGCTGGATTAGGGAAGTCTCACCTGAAATCCCCACTGCAGCTGGTGCATTCCTGTACTGCTGGGCAAAACACTGACAAATACAACCCACATTCCCCCTCAGCCAGCCACTGCTGCTCAGGGATGATGGGGGCCGAGACCACAACACCAGGCAGTTCCTACTGCAGTTCCTATTTCATTAAGGGTCTTACTTGTTGCAGGAGATTAGAGAGTCTCCCATCTGACTTCCACTAATACCAAGACCCTATATATTTGTTTTTTTAAAGGAGTAAGATCGGATTATGGAAGCTGCAACATTTCAGATCAATTAGAAATGCAGCAGCTGCAGGTTTCCTCTCCCCAGCAGGTCTGAGGAGGGCATGGGGAGACGGGCACCCATGGCCAGCAGCACCCAAATGCAGCTTTCCTGCCAGTACCTCCTGCCTTGCACAGAACCAGCAACCTCTCACCTCAGTCCATACTCGGTTACAGTCCCTGGGACAAACCAGCTCGTGAGATGAGGCTGAGTGACCGCAGGCAGCTTGTGCCAAAAAGTTACAGACACTAAAGAACAAGTCAGTAAAGTTTTCAGCTCTGTATTGCTGAAACATCTATCACAGTGCAGGAGCAAATATATGAATAACCAGAAAAGTCAGAGTAGGAAAGACCAAAGATGAGATTATTACTACTACTGTTATAATTATAACCATTATTATTATTATTACTATTATTACTACTACTACTATTGTTGTTGTTATTAATTTATTATTACTACTACTCTTATAATATCATACGCTGCTCTAGGGGGTAAGTACCTGTGGGGCATGCCGGTGGTGTAGGCGATGGTGTATTCTTGGGACAGCTCGCAGACCCGTAGATACCAGTTCATCTCCAGCTCCCGCAACAGGGCCAGCCGTCGGGCTCGTTGCTGTGGCTGCCCGGCCCGGGGTCGCACCTCCTTCCCACCTTCCGATGAGCTTTTCAGGGCTCTGTCCCTGCTCCCCAGGGAAAGCACCGACTGCTTCCTCAGCTTGAGGCTCTCCTCAGCGTTTTTGTTCCCCATGGTGCCGGTCCGTGCTGCCAGCATGGTGCCTCCTGGTGTGAAGGCAGCAGCCCCAGTACTGTGTTGCTGCCTTTAGACCATTCAAACTGATTTCAGCCCGCACTTTCCTCCCCCTATAACCTCATGCCGGCCACAAAGCCGTAACTAGATATGTCTCTGCAGGGCTTAGCCAGAAAGAAGAGCCGCAACCTTCTCATGGAAACATCTGTAAGCAGCTTCCTGCTCACCCACCGGCTGTGTTTGAAGAGGACAAGGAGGAGGGTTCCTGAGAAACAACCTGCAAACACGCACACAGCAGCTAGCCTCAGCTGGACCCCACAGAACACAGGACTCGGGTGGGTAGCGGTGGACAAACGATCCGTCCCGCTAAAGCCATAAACAGGTGAGGTCCCACGTGTTACCTTGGTGGCAAAGCCGCAGCCACGTGGGCTTCCCCGAGCAAACTGCAGAGCCGGACATGGCCTCAGAGCGTCAGGGTCTTCACCAACACGGCCGTGTTAGAGCTGAGCTGAGCTGGCCAGGTCATCCCTTCTCTTCCTCCTCCTCCTCCCACGCGTGGAGCTCCAGATCCTCAGATCGACCCATGCAGCAGGAGGATCTGCAGAAATTAAGGTGTTTGATCACCCTTATTCACAGAGCAAAGTCATGGCTTTTTGTGATCCATTTACCCGCTGAGCAAATGGTGTTTGGGGAATGAGGAGGAAAGGAGCCGATACCAGACCTGAGCTGGTGTCCCTGTCAGAGCAAAAGCTGCTGCAGAGATTACGCTCTAGCACTAATCACTGCAGCCACCTTGGGACCATTAATAGCCTTGTCTGGAGGGACAGAGCAAGCAGGGATGTTATAGCTGCTGCGTTGCCCCTCGTGTGGAGAGGGTGTCTGACCTGCTGGGAGAGGCAAAGGGCTGGATGAAGTGCTTCATGGAACCAGGGAGCTGTGTCCTCTGCCTGGCCTCTTGCCACTCACTAGAAGAATATGGATCTACCACCTTCCACCCAGGCAGCTCCAAGGGTCTCCCGAGCAGACACAGTGCTGGGTAAGCTCTGTTCATATTCCCCTGAGAAGCCCGGTGTGGGCTTCATCCTGCTGGTTGCAACAGCTCCCTATGAAAAAGCCCCTTTTTTTCCTAATTTTTGGGGTTTGGGGTTTTTTTTACCAAAAGTTCTGTTCCCTTTTGCAAGAAGCCCCATAAAATCTACCTTCTGCAGAAGCCAGTGGTATCCAACCTGTTTAGCAGAGAAGGCACTAAAACGTTCGCTGGAAGTTTTGCAAAATTCTAGGAAAAAACCCCTCAAAATTTTGAACTGTTTAACAAATTCCAGTTCTGTGCCTGTTCTAACAGGTGGCCTCATTTGCCTTTAACCTTTCTAGCACTTCCCAAAAAGGAAAAGGTTTCGAGCCCCCCCAGAAAGCAGCTGGTAATAAGTAATCCTTATTTTACAGACACAAAAATTCTAATGTATCGAAGTCTCCAAGTTGCTTCACTTGGATGGTGGCTACCAGGTAGTTAGGGGTTGTAAGACGAACGGTTGGACATGATCTCTATGGCCAGCCTTGATGATTCCATGATTCTATGGACAGCAAAATGAAGTTCCTGAGAGGTTTATTTCTGCACTCCGCGCCTGCCCAGCCTTCCACGTTTACCAGCTCCTTAACCACAGAAACAGCCCACTGCTCTCAAAGACCTCAAAAGGTATCAGTCACCTCCAAAGGGAAGTGAAGTAAAAGCAGAGGCTGTCGATTTGTTGCTCTCTAAGTGGGACATTGTTGGTGGCACAACAAGCTATTGTGAAGGGAAATGTTCCCACTCAGGTAGGTGACACTACGGGATATTGTTTGGTGCCTGACTGTGGGTAAGGAGGTAAGGAGAGCCCAGCCTGCCTCATAAAAAATGCAGAAAGATTGTTTTCCTGAAAGCAAAGCTGGCCAGAGGCTTTAAATATTGATCCCACATTTTTGTGGTGGGACTGCAGGACCTGGCTTCTTCACTAGCTTGCTGAGCCAGGGTGGCCACCCAGTCCAGCCTGACCCTCAGTGGGGCATCTCCTGGAAGGGACGAGCCCTCTGTAGTGCCACAAATAGGCTCCCCTGGTGGGTCCTGGGTTACTGCCCCGATGCGGGCTGGGGATTGATCCTGGACCAGTCTGCCATGAGCAACCTTCCTGCAGGAAAAGAGGAGATGCCTTATCCTACACCCACCATGGGGTCCAGGGCTGCACTGAGGGAAGTTTGAACTGATCTCAGCTTAGGGCTGGGGCTGTCACCTTCCTTTCATACTGCTTTTTCTGGGCACCTGCTCAGGAATGGGCTCTGGCGTTGCAGTTTGAGAACTGCTAGAACCTGTAGAAGTGCTTTCATGAGGAAGAAAAGTTGTATTGTGTTCTGAGAGACCTGTCTCTGGTTGCACAGGTCACAGGAAACCCCCCCGGAAGCGTCTCTCCTGTGATCTGCCCCTGAAAGGCGGGCTGGGGGAGCCTATAAAAACCGGGGCAGGGTCTCTGTTCGCGCCTTTTTCGCGGGCTTTGGCCCTGAGGGGAGCGCCCCCTACCGCCCCGGGAACGGGCCGTGGAGGGGGGTGAGGACAGCGGCTCCCGAAGCAGCCGCGACCTGCCGCGGCACCCCCCCTTCGGAGCCAGCCGCGGCTCCCGCCTGACCCCACCGCCGGCGGGCACCTGCCGCCGCGGGGTCTGGAACCGACCCGGGCCGCGGGGTCATGCTTTCCTTCCCAGGTCTCTAAATTGGAAGAAGATCCAAGGCCCAAACTGGAGTGGTTTGCCATTCTATTTTCTCAGGTTCTGTGAGGGCATTAGTGACACAGTTTGTATGCACCGACTTGCATAACCTTTTCTGTGTATAGTTAGGGTTAATAAACCTTTCTGGAGTTTCCCTAAGCCATCAGTTGTCTGGTGAATTTTGTCTGAGATGCCACTGAGACCTCACTGCTTTGCTTTCCTTTCATTGATATTGACTTGTGGTCCTGAACCCACCACAAAATCGGTGCCGAAAACCCAGGAGCAAAGCACTTTGAATTTCAACCCGCTACATCTGGCTATAATAATGCATTTTTCTCTTATTTATACAGTATACATATGTATGAAAACACCTCTAGGATTTCTGCACTTGCACCTTATTACAGATTATAACTTAATACTGATGCTCTTACTCCAAGCTTTGGGAATTTCTACAGATACCCTTTATAAAATGTGATTATTTTTTTTTTTATTCCATCTGCTGTCTCCGGAGTTGGACTCACAAACAGAAACCATCTCCATGCTGGTCAGGACTCCCAGAGCCCACCTCTGCTAGGTCAGGTCCTTGGGCTTAGTGGGGTCCCTGGATCCCAACAGGTCCCCTTTAAGCCCTAGCAAGCGCCTGGGTGAGTTAATCTTGGTGCTGCCAACATAATGCCCTGCACTTATCTGTATTAAATGGACAATCCTGGGCTGTCTGCAGCCAGGGGAGGTTACTGCAATAACAAGTGGCACAGGGGTATGGATCAGCCATGAGGAAAAAATAACACACAATATTGCTTGTGTGGCCAGTTTTAAAGCAGAATGGTCCCTTAATTCTCAGCCTTGCCAGAATTTAGAACAAGGGTTTAATGTTTTCCTCTGGCTCAGACACAGTTTTAGCCAAATCTCCTGGTAAAAAAAGAAAAATGTTTCTAAAAACCTCTGGTAGATGTTTTGCTCTTGAGTGAATTAATGTATTTGACACAGTTTGCATTTGTAGGGATTGTTTAGAATCTCTCTCATCAGCAATTTCCTACCAGGACGTGCATTTGGGTTAAACCTGCTCTGCTCCACAAGTGCCTCATTCACTGCATTATGCAGGAAAAATCTGTCCTGAGCTTCGCAACTAACGTTTTTCCTAGAGAAAGCAAATTCTGATCCAGCAATTCGACTGAAACTCATTGAAAATTCACCCTACTTTAAAATGCTCTTAAAACCCACCCAAGCTGTTCAGATCCCACTCTGGCCTCTGCATAAGGATCCCTTACATCTCTCCAGCTCCATACGCACATCTAAGACCTGTCTGCGCACACAGCTACAGCTCATCTCAAGCAGGGCAAACGAGCAGCAGTTCATCACTGAATCACTGAATTGTTCAGATTGGAAAAGACCTTTAAAATAATTGAGTCCAACCTACTGTCCCAAGGCCAACACCAAATAATAATAGTAACAAGAAATAAATAACGTAATCCTAATAAAAATAATGTTAAATAATCATAACAACAATCTGTAAGGTCCTACTTAGAGGTGTTTAAGGTATTTTCCAGCCCCATCTGTAAGCAATACCCAAGTAAACCTATAGATTTCATCCCACAGGAGCACAGTAATTTTCAAATGCATGCTCCAATTAGCAAGAGCCTAAACGATACCCTTTAGGTGCTCCTGCTCCTTCTGCCTTCTACTTAAGGTAATTGAAACCCTGTCAGGGCAAGATTCATTAAGATCCTTAATTGCTTTTAAGTGGCTCATCCTGCTCTGACAGCGTTTGAACAAAGCGACTTACGAACAGCACAGGCAGGGCAGCTGCGCCTGCTTGGGGTGGTCTCGGCAATGCGTTTCCTCGTGGCACAGCCAGCCCAAGGGATGCTCTGAGCCTCTCTCCTGACCCACCCTCGTGTTTCCAAACTTCTGGAAGTGTTTCAGAGCAGCCCCTGAGCTGCTGGTCAATCCTGGCATCCCTGAATGCCACAGGAAGGAGCCCAAATCAGCCATTTAATTGGGGTGGCAAATACAGGCAAGTTCTCTGAAAAATTCAGTGGGGTGGGTTGGGTTAGGTTAGTTGAGCATTCCCTGCTGTTTTTATTTTCTTGGAATAAGATGGAAATGCATCTGCCATCCCAACAGAGCAGCCCTCTCTCTGCACATTCCCCTATTCACCACAAGCAGGAACAAAGTTTCAAATCAATGTTCAAACCCCTCTGTGTACCTGCATCCAGTTTCGTTAAGGTTCTAAAAACTTTTTCCTGACTCCCCCTTGATGCTCTGGTTTCCCATTGTGGGTTAACTCCCCCAAACCCCATAAGTAATCAGCATGGGAGGATCAGGACCCTGTTAGATGGGTGCTGACGCAGCCTCTGTGGTCTGAGCAGCTTGGACACAATAAAAACAGTGTTGGGTGGAGAAATGGGTGAAATAAAACCTGCCTGACATGCAGCTGAAAGAGAAATCTCAATACAGGGAACAGGAGATGTTGGTGTTAGCATACCTCCATTTACCCAGCCCTCTCCTAGCAAGGAGCACCTCAGGAACATGGGGCACAGCCTCAAGTTTTGACACCCTGCTCGCATCTTGGGAACTAATCAGTACAGGTGGTGCTCCTGGGGAAGGAGGTTTTGGTTTCCTCATGGCCATTCCAGCCACTTGCATTTTGCTGTTGGATCTCTGTGTTGCTGCTCCATCAGCTTTATTGCATCTGATTGAAGGATGGCTGCAATTAAAAGTGGCAAAGAGTAAAAAGCACCATTTTTCTTCATGAGATAGGACGAGGGGCAATGGTTGTAAGCTGGAACATGGGAGGTTCCAGATCAACCTGAGAAGGAACTTCTTCACGGTAAGGGTCACAGAGCACTGGAACAGGCTGCCCAGGGTGGTTGTGCAGTCTCCCTCACTGGAGATATTCAAGACCTGACTGGATGTGTTCCTGTGTGACTTGGTCTAGGTGATCCTGCTGTTGCAGGTGGATTGGACTAGATGATCTTTTGAGGTCCCTTCCAATCCGTAATGATTCTATGACAAAGCAGTTGCATGCTGCACATACTCCATAAATCCCAAAGACAGCCCCTTGGAAAGCTCCCAGCTGTCTCCTTGAAAGGCTTCAGGGAGTAGGGCAGCTCATGCAGCACGAGATCACACTTCGCTTCGAGTCCATCTGCTGAAACGAAAAGAACTGAAGTGGAAGTAGCTCTCTTCAGCCTTTTATCTCCCCAAGTAATTTTTAGCCATGATCTCAGAGCCAAGCCCCAGCCCTATAACACACAAGCAAAAAAGTAAAATTCCTGGGTATTTTAATTAACATTTCTTTCCTTCTCCTTGCTGAGTCTTTTGTGAGATCTCCGATGAGCAGCTTTTTCTGCATTTACTTTGGGTTGCACCAAGAGCAACTAGTGCTCAAACAATCTGTAATAAGAAAGGGGAAGATGTCCTAAGGTCAGGTGGAATCCAGGTGCTCAGACCTTTCTGGAGGTGACTGGCTGCCCAGGGCAAATAGGCAGGGAGGTCGAGCCTGGCTCAGCTCCCAAACATGTGCTGTAGCCTTTGATGCCTGACAATCCCCCACCACTCAGCAACTGCTTCAAACAGTACAAAAAGGTGCAGAACCACCCACGTTGTACTTTACTTTCCTGCATAAATTTCAGACTAAAAGGCTGATCCACTTTAGTCGACAAGGTTTTGTGTTGTTAATTCCCCACTGAGCACCTTCAACAGTTCCAAGGACACATTTCAGATTCTTCCCAGACAAGTTTGTCTGCCTGGAGGGTGGATTGTGATGGGTTTCCAGCAGTGGAGAGCCCCAAGTCGGGATGGCAGCAAGTAAAGTCCATGGGGTGGACCACAGGACATTGAGATAACACCTTCACCCTAAAATCCATGGCCAGGAGCCCCATGTCCACACCTGCTCGTCCCAGTCCAGCGCTGACAGAGCAGCCCATCCCTGGAGCACCCGTGTGATGCTGTGGTGTTACCATGACAATGAGCAATACAGAAGCAACTAAAAATAAACAGCAGCTCCGCAAAGCGCAAAGATCGTCTTGAATCCAAACCCTGACTCAGCCACCTTCAAACCCAGAGCTGCGTGGTGCCAGGTCCCCGCTTGGCTGCCACCCTGCTTTGCACAGCAGGGACGTTCCCCCCAATCGTCAACAAATTCAGCACAGAGCAGCTTTTTTTATTTTTTAAAGAAGTAAGTGTTTACTTTGGTCCTACTCCACCACTGACTTCTGCCATCGAGACTGTCTGAAGCTCCACAGGAGTTGGCGGAAACTTCCCCAGAGCACTCATGGGGCTGTGATCATTGAGCAAACCTCTTTTGCTCCCTAAAACCCACAAATTCCCATCACATTCCCAATGTCCTGAACAGCAACCCACCTCAACACCAAGACACAGGGAGAGCTGGGCAAGCTCCAGGCAGAAGAGACATGGAGAGATGAGCTGGGTCTGCACCCTATGGCACCACAGACACCCACCAGTGAAGTGACAACGCTGGGACTCTGGTGCCTGTGGCTAGGTCACAGCCTCCATAGTCAGATGCAGCCCATGTCAGAGTGTGTTAAATTATGTATGGCAGCTCTCACTTATTTCTTCATTAGGGAAGAATGACAAACACCCTGTCCTGCACAGGGTGAACACACCAGAGCTGGTCCCTGATCACAGCCCAGGCACACCACCACACCTCCTCACCCTCAGCATCACCTGCAGCCAAAGCTCAACTGCCACACATAGCTTTTCCAATCCAGCACGGGCAGTGTGTTCTATGACATCATCCCCACACATAAGCCCTTAAAAAAGTCACACCAAAGTTCAAACATAATATTTTTATTTGTGGATAAAAATTAAGGCTCACAGTACTTTTATCATTTCACAAGCAGAAAAAAATGTTAAAAATTGAAAATGATGGGGAATGCCCCGATACAAATTCCTCTAACTGCTGACATGTTTTACTGAAGACTCGAGATGAACAATTGTACAGGGCAGCTACAGTTATTAGTTTGTAAACTAGATGCTAAATATAATTTATTTTAAGAAACATGAACAGAGTATTATGTTTCTTTCCACTTGCAGCCATCCAATACACAAGGATCCCATACAACCACTCAAGAACCGCTGGGGTGATAACACCAGTCTTCCCAGAACAACCCACTGCATCTACAATGCATGACACAGGCATCAAGCAGCGACGGGGGAGAGAGCTGGAGATCGCAAAACCCATTTTGAGAAGACATTTGTAGTCTAGTGCAAGAGTTTATGCCTAAAACTGTCAATATTCAACTCTCCAGCTTTTTTTTAAAAAAACACCAACCCAAAAGCAAAATAAGTTTCTAAAAGTTTCTAAAGAACTCACGCACTGTCATGCTCCATTTAATTCAGTTATGGAAACAACTCAGGTGATTAAGATGGTAAAAGTGTACGTGAGACATTAGAATACAGTGTGGACATCATGCCCATAGACAAGATGCAGCTCCAACAGAGCCACGGGCAGGGAATTCGATTTCTGCCCAGGTGTGTTGCAAGTTTATGGGCCAGAGGTGCAGCAGCTGCTGTGGCCTCAACCCCATGGCATCACCATCACCACACAAGACCTCTTGTGAACTCTGTCATAATTATGGGCTGCAGATTTATTTACACAGAGACCAACTAAGTGTCTTGGTCAAAACAGAGGAGGGTTGAAGAGGTGCTCTACGTTCTTTATTTTCTAGTAATTCCTTCTCTTTTGCCTACTTGCTGTCAAGGCAACGCAAACTGGCAGCAGCAGAAAGAACAAACCTACTCACAATGAGCAACCGCTAGAGCACCGAGAGGCTGGAGGATTTCTGCATCACATCTAAAGGATTCAATTCTTGTCATCGCATCCTTAATGTCCAAGATACAGACAGTAATGAAAACAACCATATTTAGCTTCTCCTGACAAAAGGACCGTGCGCACTCCAAGACCATAATTTCACTAGGGAGCTCCAAGACAAGCTCCTAAGGCATGTCCCACATTACCCAGGCCGTAACAGATCCTGCCCCAGCAGACACCCATTTACGGTGTGTTTGACCAGAAGTGTTAAGAGATCACAGTAACAAAAGAACACTGGTGTGGAGAACCCTTCACGTACATCACAAACCTCACCCACAGGGCTCAAGGAGTTATGACTGAGCTGGGTGAGAACAGCTACCCCATTTTGTAAAGACAACAACCAAGACACCAATCAAGATCAATCTGCCAGGACCAAGTTACAGGACCTGCCAGGCTCCTATAAGCAGGAATTATTTTTCCATACAGGGTAGGCAGCAAATACAAGAACAAAAGCAAAGTGTGTGTGATCAGAAAAACAGAACAAACACTTAGAGCCAATATTCCAGTTCACAGGTCTATGCAAGTGGAAATAGCTACAGCC
This sequence comes from Rhinopomastus cyanomelas, assembly GCA_013400115.1. Lineage (NCBI taxonomy): Eukaryota > Metazoa > Chordata > Aves > Bucerotiformes > Rhinopomastidae > Rhinopomastus > Rhinopomastus cyanomelas. The sequence goes on along the minus strand of VXBP01008281.1, from coordinate 115,547 downwards.
ATGACATTCTCCATGTTATTGAGCAGTTTTAATCAAGCATTTTACCACATGATACTAGGGCAAACACGCGACTGAATGAAAATCAACTGCTTGTATTACAAATAAAAAGGGATAAAAGGGATAAATCTGGAGATGTGGTTGTGGTTCTACCAGCAGAGGCATCCAGCAGGAATTTCACTGTTACCTTTCACAGACAGCAACTGCAGGACACGCTCAAACCTCCCAGGTGGATGGAAATCGCTTTGCCTTGACACATGGGAAATGTACAGGCGCCCAAAGAAACCACCTCTCAAATTATTGCTTATTTAACTACATCAATAGCAGAACACGAATGACGGGAGGGACCTATGCAGGTCAGGTAAGTCAGTACTGACACTGCGACCCCCACACTAGCAACTAGAGCAATCTTAAAGATCAAGCTAAGCACAATACATACCAATAAAATAAAACTCCTGTAAAAGCAAATGCACAGAAAATAAACTGTCCTCAAGTATAAGGAAAGCACATGGCAGTAGGAGGCAAAGGGACCGGCACCTACCGCCCTGTCCAGAGTCCAACAGACGCAGCTGGTAGCAGCACACACCTGCCGAGCCAGGACTGACAGACAGAGGTGACTCCATCATATTTTAGCATTTTGCTCTTTTGGAGCTCAATGTTATTGCCATGGGCTGATATGTCAAACACTACAGAACAGGCTAAACAGTCTACAACAGATGCGCAGTAATTGCACAACTCAAGGGTACTCACTACTCCATTTGGCAAAATATTTATTTATAATAAATCCGTTCAAAAGCAGTTGGTCACAAAGAATTAATCTTACATTGTTTTTAGGTGTAACAATGCTTTTGGTAGAATAAACGGTCTCTTTTTACATGGTGTACAAAAACAAAGACGCTGAAATGACAACGATAACACACGTGAGGACAGGAACAGATGGGTAAGACAAAGGCAAAAGCAATAGGAATCTGACTGCGCATCGGCAATGCTGCCGTGATTATTTACCCGTACAAATCCTCAGCTCGACTCTTACTGTTATTATCCCCAGCACAGCTCTTAAATGCAGGTCTACGCTCCAGGAGAGGAATCTGATGCGATGTAGCAACTCCAGTCACTCTCTCACAGTACTGCATGTCAACACTGGGAATGGTTTCTGATATGATTTAGACTGCACTTTAATAGAAAAAAAAGTTAATTATTCCCACTCCGTAGTTCCTGGGGGCTTTGATGTCAAGTCATACATCACCCGAGAAATGCCAGGGATCTTCTTAATCTCTGCCACCATTTTCAACACAACCTATTGTGGGGAAAGAGAGTTGAAAGAAGTCCAAAGAAAAGTAAAGCAGACCTGGTGAAAAATACTCGAGAAAAGCTTAAAAAAGCTTTATACACAAGAGACAGAGCCTGTAGCCATTAGCACGTTACAGCTAATTAAGAAACAAAAACAACTTAAAGCCTCTAGCATCATTATCTGCAATGACATTTGGAACAGGGTGTGAATCCCAATACACTTCCCTCAAGGCAGCAGCTCTCCAGCTTCAGAACTATTTCACAGAAGTTCATCAGCAGGACCATGAGCTATTCCCTGTTACTATCAGCAGGTCTCAAATCTTTCTCACATCATCACCACCCCAATCTGAAACACCAAACACAAAGCTACAACCTGCACAGAACCCCTTTCAAAAGAAAAAAGTGAGCTCTAAAGGTAAGAAACTCACAGAAAGACACATCTAAAGCCAAGTTTCCATTGAGCTGTTCTCCAGAGTTCACAATCAGTTCCCCTTAACAAAAGGATGCTAGACAAGACCTTGCTGATCCTTAGAAGTTCACCTTCCTCAAAAACATCTCAGTCCACAGCAGCACCACTTACATTACATGCTCTCCATAAAAAAAAATCATGGGAAGTTTTTCATCAAATATTATTCTTTCCCTGTAAACACAGAAGTTTTCCACAATCTCTACCATCGTCTTACCCCACTGGAACCTGGCATCTAACACTTTGCACAGTGTGGGATTTTTCTGTTTGAGTGCGGGGTTCGCAGGGTTTGGTTGTTTTTAAAAAAAAACCAAACAAACCAAGCTTCAAGGTCAAGTGAATCCTCATAGATAAGGAGTCAGGACAGTTCCAATTACTAATGCAAGCAATAGCTGAGCTATTCTTTCTTCTTAATCAATGGTATTCTGGCCCAAACTTTGCTGGAAAAAGCCTTCATCTTACCCATCTGCCAGCTTTTTGTTGTGTTACAGCCTTTCCTCAACACACCACATAGTCTTTTTAATTAATACCATAAGAGACAAAAAAAAAAAGCACTAAAAATCAAAGTCATGGCATGGAATCAAGGAAGAAAGTCAAAGTGAGTCATCTACAGCACTAGCTCACAGTGAGAAGAAACTTGAAAACCCATATTACCTCTTCTGGAACCTCGTTACCAGGTGTTGCTGCAATACCAGTCATAAAATCACTCGTAATAAAAGGTCGAATAACAACAGATCTTTGACAGGAAGGTTGTTTCTGTAAGGGGTCTCGATCAAAATGCAACGGTGTCAGTATTATTGGCATCTGGCTAATTTTTCCAGCATAACCTTTGGAAAACAGTAGGACAACGTGCATTAATGTTGTTTAAAGACACAGGTGTGAAAGAACTTCTACAAAATTTCTCACTTCAACCGATATAAACCAGGAGTTACATTTCCATCTTCCGAGATCTTCTCGCTACTCACCCTGGATCATCACACTCAGTGGTGGATACATAAAGTTATTCAGCTTGCCACTTGAAATGATTTTCAGCACTTGCAGGCATGCGGAACAAACCCAGATCATGTCTGCTATCCCTGTAATTTGCTATGAATGCAATTTAAACTCTTCTTTCCCTCCCACACAACATAACCACAGGGTTTTATCTACCCGTGTACCAAGCCCAGCGAAGAGCCATTCACAAGTATTTCTTCGTCTTTGACATAAGTAGGAAAAGGCTCTTAAGGATCCCTGTTGCTCCTGGGTGATGGGTAACTCCAGGCAAACTTCTGGTTTTTGGGGTTTATTTTAAATCTCTCCTTCTGAAAGCCAACCCACAGACATTCTAATATCACTGTTCAAATGATCCCTGCATTGGAGATTGCAGTGTGTGGCAGCCAGTGAAGGCTCTCACCCTCTGTCAGCACCGGCCTGAGCTGTTCGTACAAGGAACCTTGTTCACTAAATGCTAACTCCAGTCTTAGTTTGGGGAGCGATTCATTCACACAAAGTGTCACCAGAAGTTAGCGAGACACATCTACAGTTTTACAAACACACCCGACAGTGTCATGCTCAGCCTTTTGACGCTATTTTGGTAGAGGCTGTGGTAAGACAGCCTTGCAAACAGAACATGTATTTGTGAAAGGAGCTACAATTCCTACTGTATCTGTGAGTTTGGTGAACTGCTTCCACCACACATCACATCTTTAGATGTAATTCAGCAAAATTAAAAATTACCACCTCAGAACTACTCACCCATCACCCCATTGATGTACCACTTTTTTTGGTGATACTGGAGAAGCCTGTAGATTTTGACAGTACTGCTGGAACTGCACCCAGTTAGGTTTCCAGGGAACTCAAAACAAGACTCTAGTCCATGGAACAAGGCAAAGCACTTACCAGACTCCCTGAGAATATTGTGAGCCTCAAAATCAGCCTGACGTAAAGTGCTGAGGACTCCTGTTGTCAGGAAAGTGGGGGTGACGTCTGTGGGAGGTTCTTTGACTGGTGGACCAAATACATACACGACTCTGGAGAACAAAGAGGATGCCAGAACAACATGGCTTGTTCAGAAGGGTTAAAGACTAAGGACTGCAAGTATTGCAATGACAACATAAAACTAGAGAACAGTGTAACATCTGACTTTAATTATTGTTAATTAATAGCTCTGTTTTCAGCATAGGATGCTAATCATGCAATTTATAAACCTACATAGCTGCATCTGCAATAAGTTACCTTCTGAATTCAATCCAGTCACATCAGCTTTATCTCTTTAATCACATTTGCTGTGTTTTATATGTTGCAGGACAAAAAGAAAAGTGTAATATTGTGTTACTGGTCTCATACAAGGATTGACTACAACTTATTCACCCAAGTTATTAGAGTTTGTAGATACAAACCATGAATACTTATCTAAAATCCAAAGCAGGAAACTGTGCCAGCTTTACATCCCAGATTTTTGTTTGCAGTATAAAGCCTATGAGCATAGCTGGGCAGAACACCAACTATTTCAGTGCCCTCCTCAGCCTGACAGCTTCAGCAGCCTATAAACAGCAACCAAGATTCTGAAAACATGCCCCGTTAGAACACGACTCCCAGAGATGTGGTGTGCTCAGGAGGGTGTTGCTAAATACAGAAGGGTTTAATAATGACAGTCCTGCTAGAAATCCAGCACGGACTTTGAAGCTGCACACGCAATTCTGATTTATGCTGCCTTTTGTTCCATCTGTGTTTAAAGAAATATCTTGCAACTCCAGGTCTCACCTCCTGGGAGGTGTCACTGGGGTACTTGATGTAAGCCACTCTGAGCAGTTCCAGCAGAGAGCCTACAGCCAGGCAAGGAGGATGCATCTTCCCCAGGAGCAAGTTATTACCTAAACAACTTCCGCTGCCAGAAAAGTGACGGACTCAAGTAGCTAAAAAAATGCATATTCATGAGAGAGCTCAATTAAGATTAAACTGCTGAGCTTTGGAGCTCTCCTATGAGCCATTAGAACTGACAGTCCCATGTGAATTCCCTTTCTGACACACAGCAAAAAAAAAAAACAGACCCCAAAACTGCATGACAGCAGGGCTCACTGGCTGGCTTGGGATCCTTCAGAGAGGATTTTACATAAGCTACAGTGGATGTTGTCTAATCAAAGCGTTCAAGAAGATAGGCTATCCATTTCTTTTTCAAGCTGGTAATTCCAGATATAAACATGATTCCATGTCTACTCCAAGACAAAAAATTCTAATCGTGGACTACACTGGAGAACACTTGTGCATGATCACTGGAAATAAAGGTAACTCAGAATTCTTACCTGTTTATGTTGTGGCACATGCGTGGTATGAGCCTGGCAAGAAACATAAGAGACTCCCAATGTGGAGCATCTTTACTAGAGATCCCACAAACGTAGCTATAGGAACGACAGTCACCCTATAAATTTAAGAAAAGAAATAATTAAATGTAAACGTCACTGCCCAAACAGTTCACACCACTTTCCCATTCATCTTGTAGGCTGCAGGACTGTATTTTGTGCCAATGTTTATCAGACACTTTGCTGGTGAAATCAATTTGCTGAAATACCAAGTGAATAACAAAAAGGAGAAAGAACCTGCCTGTGAGTGCCCAGCACTATTCAGCCTTAACGATACCCTAAAATTCAACACCTGTCATTTGCTCAAGTGTCTATTCAGGTATCAACACCTCTGCACAACATCAGCACTGCCAAACAAGACACAGGTTTCAGAGTCACTCACAGTTTATATGCTCTTGAGTCAAGCCCTTTATTTTCAATCTTGAAGCAACAATTATTGTGCTTCACTGCAGCCTGCCATGTCACCAGCAAGTGGCTTTCAGAACATCCCTGGAATGAACCCACTGACCTGCACTCCCACAGTTTTGATTGGTAACAAGAAGGCATTCAGTGAATGTAAGCTTGTAATCTGCATCAGCTTCTCCTGGTCTTCCTCAGTTGTACATGCTTTGACCCTCTGCAGCAAAGTGTGTGGCTGTGCAGTGATGCAGAAAAGTAGATTTTAATTAAATAAACCCCCCAAGCATTCAAATAGAACTTACACAGTGCAAATAAAATTACTATTTAAGTAGCTGTTGGCTTAAATTTAGTCCATTTCTAAAGCTGAAAGGTATCTTTCTATATTTTACCAGAAGCAATTTTATTTGATTAGATCAAGCATTTAAAGCTGAAGCCCTCCAAGGCCATAAATGACTTGCATTATGCTGTTACATTACACTACAGTCCAGGAAGAAAAAATATTTTCCTGATACTGCGCAATTTGAAGTATCTCCATAAGTCTAATCTGCACAAAGTTTAGCTAAACCAAAATCTATTTACTGTTTGGAAGGCATAAACTTCTGTCTTCCAGGAAATGTTCAACACTCGGATCAGTCACGGCAGTGGAAATTCTGCTGTGAAGTACTGAAGGGTTTCAGGCGAGTTCTACTGGAGCCCATTGCTCCTTAAACCGCCCCAAGTACTTTTAAACTTTTAGCAGCTCAAACCTCATTGCGGGTCACTACAGAACCACCATACACCTTTCCTACCTAATAGGATTGAACAACTGTTTTACCTTTTTAACACTTGCAGAAAAATCTGCAACTATTTTCAAAATGTTGTTTGTTTCCGCAAAGTCTTTGCACACATAAGGCTCTTCAGCACATATCACTCGGATTGCTAGACCGGGCCCTACAATACACAATTGAAAAAAGCAGTATGTAAACCACAGGAATGATTACTTTCCTCTGAAATGGGACAGCCCCTGGACAGCAGATCTATCAGAGAGCACATCACCTTTGCTGTTGTACCTAGGTGTCAATTCTTAGCCCTCCAGAGACAGAAAAACACAAGCCAGCAGTTTATTCTGGTTCTGTTTGGTGCATTTAAACATTTGTCTATACTTTAAGGTTGGCTGGTTGACTAAAGCAGCAGTTAGTGGTGCTGAAGCCTGGTGTATGGCAAACCAAAGTGAAGAGTAATCTCCACCTCCCTTTGCTAGGCAACTGGGATGAGTTGATTATAATAAAGAGCTGAGCTTCCGCTATTTTTAAAAGACCCCTGTCGGGTAGTTGACCTTTCAGCTACTTAATACAAAAGCACATGTAACTTGCTGGAAGTGCCTGAAGACTGCTGCTTGCATTTCATACATTAGCAGAGCAGCTCATGCGCTCTGCTGGTGACTGCTACACACCCTGCAGGACAACATTCAAAAGATATGACAGAAACCAGAACCCCCTTAAAGGGTTGTGCTCTATTATACACTCGGATGTTCTCCATGGACAACTGCTGTCATTTTCCCATGCAAACACTTTGAAAACAGCAAATGCCCCTTAGAAAGGCAGGCAGATATAGGTCATTTTTTCAAGTAAGACATCTGACAGCTCAGGCAGCATTCACTGCTAATTCCTGCTTTGGCTTGTACAATTAAACAGAAAAAACACAGCTACAATCCAAGCCAATTATAAAACTTTTCCTTTAATCACTTTATTATAAAGCTGGTCTCAAATGTTCTTTTCCTGCAGATCCCACTTAAGTAATAAATCCATCAATTTGCCTTTCTTTAGAGGTAAGTTTTATGCCCCAACATAAAATCATTCTACAGGTTCAGTATAGGCTAAACAATACTGAAGTGACCCATTGCCCTTCACTAAGCAGCACAGACCACCTCTAATACCTGGGAAGGGATGCCTTGAGACCAGCTCTTCAGGAAGACCAAGTTCTCTCCCCAGCACTCTCACTTCATCTTTGTGGAAGTCTTTCAGTGGTTCTATTACTTTACCCTTAAAAAGGGAAGAAAAGGCAGTTTATGCTTCATCTTACATATCCAAACAAATGGCTTCAAATGTTTAGGTTACAGCAGTCCAATGTCCAGCTTTTCACAGCTTCAGCAGCCACCGCTTCCATAAACATCAGAAAGAAGAGTGCACGTGAATGTGGGTTTGTAAAAACAGCTGCAGCACAGAGGTTAAGACAAGGAAATTTAAGTCTGTGCCAGAAGTACCAATAGCTCAACTAGTACTACTATGAATGCTCTGTAGTCAGAAATTCAGTGCAAAGGGATGGGACTTGGGCTGCTTATCTTCAGACAGTTGAACCTCATTTATGCATACCATCTTCAACCTCCTGGTTGTCACCTACAGATGTCTGTGTTGGGCCACTTCAGAAATATTTGTGGGTTTTTAACTTGACAACTGGCACACCAGCATTCTGTTGGCAGACAGCTGATCAGGTTACTGGTAATGTGATGCAGAAGCCAGGTGAGAACACAAAGCACTCATCCCGGTGGTACCTGAAGGGCCTACCCCTAGATTTCAATCCATTTAAATGTGTAATTCTCATGTTTTCTCAAGAGAAAGGAAATACTATGCCTGCAGCACTTAAGGTTGCTAGGGGTTAAAGAGAAGGAGAGCTTTGGCCTCTCTCTCAACAGGAGCAGAGTATCTTTTCACTAAATCACAGCCACTGCTCTTGCTTGAATCCATAATTTGCCAGATCCAGACTACCCACGCCTAAATGTTACCCACCGGCTAGTGTTCAGAACATAATCCCAACAGAAGGATTACGTGACCCATTGCACCAGGAAATCCAGCTGAACCAGAATAAAGTTATCTGAGAAGCCTTAAACTCCTCTCCTGCTAAAGGCATTTGGTAGTGATCTACTTTACTACTAGGACACGGGTTTGTTTTGAGGGTTAAAAAATAAAACGGTGAGGAAACAGCTTTCAGTTGACATTTTCCTTGGTAACCAATACTGGGTTATTTTGACTAGTTTGGGGAGAAGTGTAATAAATTGCAACATATTACAGTAGAATCTGAAGGGCCTCATCAGAATCAGGTCCCATTAATGTGGGATAGTTCTACTGGCAAAACATCGAGGCTGTTCATTTTCAGTACTGAGCTTTGCACTGTGAGAACCAGACAGAAACACCAGTATCCAAATTTTCATTTACCTCTTCCCTTAACTTTCGAATCAGCTCGGTGTCGTTGTGATGAGTTTTGATGACTTCAGCTTTGCCGCTTGCAACAAGGGAAGCGCTTTCAATGAGATCAGGTCTGAGGGTGCCCTGAGCAAGAAAAACCTCTTCAGGTTTCAGATTCATTTCTCCAATGACTTCATTGGCAATCTAGAAGATGGAGAAAAAAAAAAGAGAAGTGTTCCAATCTATCTTTTGATACCTGAAGGACTGAAGGAAGATAATGGAATGTCCAACAAATGCTACTGAGCTGCAAGAGCATTAACAAACAGGAAGACTAATAATGACACCAGCCCATTGCTGAAACAGTCCTTCTGGTAAAAAAATACTCCATGCAAACGTATGCAACAGAAATTAATGGCCAGCCAATATAGTAGATCTAACCATCTAGTCAACAATGTTTGTGAACCACACTGTAACCTTTGACAGCCAAAAGTTTTAGGCTCAGAGTAATGTACAAATGGCTTCTGAGGTCATTCACAACTTATATGGCCACTGAGCTGATAGAATAGAACAGTCTGTCACAGAAGACATATCTAGAAATTCAGTAATTTTTGAAAAGAACCCAAAAACCCAACAGTGTAACCTTTACCTTAACAAAAGTGTCACCAATAATTTTTCTCTTTTCTTCAGGACTTGTAGTCATATTTAAGGTCTTGCTAATTCTTTTACGTGGAGTCCTGTCCTCATCCGAGATGGGAAGAGTTGTTGTACCATTGTAGAATGAGTGAGCTGCATTCACCACTGCATGAAACAGAAATTTTTTTAGCAAAGTCAGTAAAGATTTTCATGGAAGGCTGCAATAAAATAAGTTCCAGTCTATTGCTTTAAAAAATTTAAATAAAAATTGTTCCACTCCTCTGACTATTAACTGCATTAAATAGGGCTGTTTGATACCTCAAGAACTAACTGCAACAAAAAAATTTCATTTCCCTTATTAACCCGTGCTAAAGGACATTTTTTCCAGTTACAAGGTTAGGCAACCAAGTGAAAATTCAGTTCTTGCTTCCTCTCAGATTATAATTTACTTGCTTTATTTAAATAATTTACAGGATAGTATTTTTGCAATCCAAATTAAAACGATACACTATTGACTCGGGTACATTATGTCTCTTAATTTAGAGAGGCTCTCAATGCAAAGATCAGCTCGGAGGCTCTACAGCACATTCTACCAGCATGCAACTCCAAGACCTACAAGAAGGAGCATCTGTAGCACAGAGATTCCCTTAATTTGTAACTCTGGCAGCCTGCCAGAGCCCAGGTTCGTTGGTCTACAGAGGACAAGATCAAGACATTTCGTATGCCTTTTATATCTAGAAACTACTGTGAGCAGGCCTAAGCGGTTCAAGTTAGCGACCAGGCTTTGATATGTAAAGTCTAAGAAGTTCAAAGATTGATTAAAGTCCATGAGACAAACACCTAAACGGACACTTTAGGTGGCTAGACACACCATTAGTAGTATCAGGAGGATTTAATAGAAATAGGGTACCTTTCACGTGAATCCCAAGTTTTTTGAGTGCCTCCTCCACAGACTGACTCTCTCTTTTGCGCATAAACCCGTTGTCTATGTGGACAGCTATGACCTGATCTCGGTTTAAAGCTCGGTTCAAGAGAGCAGTGCACACTGTGGAGTCCACACCACCACTGAGTAAAACCTAAGGATGAGGTAAAAAGGAGAAAACCACAAACCTTTGGTCAGCTGTCCACAGACAAATTGTTAATGACTATGTCACATACAACTGCGAGGATCAGCACAGGCTCCTATAGTCAATTATTAGAAAAGAAAACAAGTAGTCCGACAACATTATCAACCCAACTGTACAAACTTTCTAAAACCTGTTTAATGATTTACTTGAATCATGATAACTCTGTATTTCACCCAAGTAACTGCATCAGGCTTTTGCAGATAATGCCTCAGCTTTGATCCAACACACTCACCAGGACTTTTGATGAACCCACTTTCTCTTTGATATCTTGAATGCACTGCAGTTCTCTGTTTTCCACTGTAAAGGTACCACTGCATCCCGCAATATCATAAAGAAAATTCTTCAGGATCATTTTTCCATTCACTGTGAGGCTGACTTCAGGGTGGAACTGTGCTCCATACAGTTTCTTAGATTCATTTGCTATGCCTTTGTTGGGGGAAAGAAATAAAGCATAACAAAAAAACCCCCTCAAATTGGAAGTGAAATACATACCCAAGAAGGTCAAGCATGCGTTTCTGAGTGATGCATTCTGCCACACTTTGACACATAAAACCAATCAAATCAGAGTCTCTGGCTATGATTGGGAATAAAGGTAGTGTTACGTATTTAGAATACACAATCCCTCAGAAACCAAGGAAAACACTCAGACATTCTAGAAAAAACTATTGTGAAAACAGGAAATCAATCGCATCAATTTTTTCCTCACCACAGGTTTGGAAAGACTTTCTGTAACAAGACATCTCTAAATTCTTTAAAAGTTGAACTTTTTATCAAATTAGTTACTGTCTAATTTAAAAGCAGTGTCTCAAGAGTTGGGTTTTTTGTTGGCTTTGCCTTTTTTTTTTTTACTTGAAATGAAAGACTTAAAATAAGCCAGGTGAGCACTTTGAGATCTCACTCAGTGGCTCAAAACATCTCGAAGTTTAAGACATCTTCCTCTCCCCTCTTTTTAAGGGCGTATGTTTTATTTCAAGAAGCAACATATACTTTAAAATAACACAAACTGTAACATAAAGTTGAGTTTTCCTTAAAGTACCAATTTAAAACCAAAACATTTTTAGGTCTATATATTATCAGGGCATCACGACACACCAGAAATTGTTAAAAACAAGTTGGTTCTTTGCCAGTTAAACAACAGTCTGTTTCCATTTGGTTCCAACAAGGGCCTGCTATAATTCTTTACCAAACATTATCAGACACTTTCAGTCTAAAATACATACCTGCTATAATGTTCCCTGACTGTGCAACCACCTTGAATCCATCAGCTACTTTGTCCACGCTATCGCCGTGAGTTAGGAGCACAAGCTCTTCTTTCTGAAGGCCTCTAAACAAAGATTAAAAACTAGAATAAATTAATAAGGAACAGACCTACTACCTGTGTTACTAAGGACCCCAATAAGAGAACAACTCCAGGATTTCCCTCCCAGAAACAGTCATCCCTGGCTATGAGATGCTGCCATTGGAAATTGCTTAAGTTACTCCACAATTCTTCATGCAAGAGGTAATCTGTCTTAATTCATTAAGGGAGTTTTGGATTGGGTTTTTTTTTATAAACAGGATAACCTGAAGTATCCCCAACTTGACATGTTGAGCCATCTAGACACAATCAGGATACTTGAGAGTCCTACTAATTATTTCCACAAAGTGAAGCTTTCTTGCTCAAAGCTAAGACAGTTTAACCACTTCAGACTTTGGGCAGAGTGTAAAGTTCTGCACTAATCCTACAAGGGGAAGTTAATTACACTTCCAATTTCCAGGCTGGAATTTCCAATACTATTTTGATTACTTAAAATGTCTGAGTACCTGAACAATGAACATGTGTTATCCAGAGTAATGCTGAACACTCCGTCTTCTCGAACACTCTTCTTGTGCACTGTACCTCCAAATACCTTATTCATCATCTGTCAAAGTGAAAATTAAAAACTACAGTTAAGCTGCTGAACAAAAAAATCTAATACTACCTATCCCTTAAGGGCTTTCATTTCCAGAGATTGAGGGCTTTGTTTTAGCCTTAGTTTGATATTACACTTACTGGCTGATTTGATCTTTCATAATGAAGCAGCAGTGTGTTAATAGACACACTCGATTCATTTCCATAGACCCAGCCTTAAGGAACAACCCTGCTTGGGGCTAGCTGACATGGTTTTCAATTTCTTTGACATTTTAAGGGGCATTTTTATAGAAGACAAGTTTCCCTTTAGAACAGAAGGGGCCAACATTGTTCCCGTAATTACTAGCTTTTCTTAAGGAATTTTTCCAACAGTTATTCAGCACCTCTGAAGGTTAATAAATCACTAACTCTGGAGAAAAACCAAAGAGGCACAAGCAGGAGTCAATTGTAACTCATCCATTGCTTCTTCAGAAGTTTGTTTCTATACTCAGCTTGGACCTACTAGATTTCTGCAGGATCACCCTCCGTGCCAAGGTAAGGAATGTTTTTGTGGGTTTAAGCACTTTAACAGCATTTTTTGCACGTGTGGCACACTGCTTATACTGATAGTAGGCCTTTAGCAGTTCACCTTCACTTCGTGTCAGAAATGAAGCCTAGAAGAGGGCTGTAGACAAACAGATCTCTCAACAGCACCTGCATGCCATAGCAGATTCCAAGAACTGGTTTTCCTATTGTGAATATGGCTGGGTCAAACCATGGTGCATCTTCTGCATACACAGAGTTTGGTCCTCCAGATATAATGATAGCTCTGCAGACAAATGATAAGGAGAACATTAACTCCCGTGTATTTATTTAGAAATCTCTATTTGCTTTAAAAACTGTTATTGTCTCATCACACCCCCAAAACTGTTTATATTCTAATACCTTATTTTAATGCAGACATCCCAACAAACTGCTCAATGTGATTGAGCTACAGCTGCCACAACCAGAAGCTTACCAGACAGGTGTTTCAGCAGTTTCAACAAATCAAATATAAGCCATCTTGAAAAGTGAACCACAGACTGAGGTTGGAAGGGACGTCAGAGCTCATCCACTCCCAAATCCCTGCCATGGGCAGCAACACCAACACCTTTCACCACACCAGGTTGCCCAGAGCCTCATCCAACTTGACCTTGAACACTTCCAGGGCTAGAGCAGCCACAACCTCCCCGGGTATCTGTTCCAATGCCTCTTTACCCTCACAGGCAGAAATTTCTTCCTAAGATTTCATCTAAATCTACTCTCTTTTAGTTTGAAACCATTCCCTCTGTCCTGTTGCTAGAGTCCCTTGTACAAAGTCTCTCTCCAGCTTTACTGTAGCCTCTTTTACATCGCGTACTATTTCAAGTTCCTCACAGCCAAGTGCCAACTACAAGAGAAGCAAGATTACCAACATCAAGTGCAGAGCACGAGCATTTTAAACACACACATTTGATGATGTCACTGCCATCCAGAGGTAAGCTGCCTTCAAAGAACAAACCCCCAACATTTCCAGAGCTGCTAAAAAACATCCCTTAACCTACCCCAAATGCCAAGGGAGGCGGCATTAGCCACATGTACATATGTATATTTGAAGTTCACACTATAACAGCAAGTTACATATTTTTAAAGGATAAGAAAGAATTTTGCAAATCAGGATGATTCCCAACAGTATGCACTGCAGAAGCAACAGCCAGTCAGGCAGTGCCTTTTGGCCTTGGTGGAGGAGTAAACACTTCTGTACCAGACCTTGGACTCACAGACTGTTTATCTCACAGAGAACATCAAATTTGTTATTCAGAACAAGAAATCCAAAACAGGACAAGGGAGAAGCTGCATGTGTGGGATTAAATACACCTCATAAAGCTTTCTGCTGGCATTATTTGAGGTGTTTGTCAGGCGAGAACTGAAAAAATAGAACACTGAGCAGCAGAAATGGGCAGTGTACTCACAACATCTGTACCACCAGCAGAAATAATCATGGTCTGAGCGCGGCTGCAATGAGACTGAAAACTCTTACTGCCTTGTGGCTTTTGTATTCCATGTATAGAGGAATGTAGCGAACGGTAATATGTACAGAACACTTTAATAGTTCATTAAAGAAAACAGAGCCACAACTATGAACACAGAAGTCAAAACAGTAACATACTGTCCTTAGAAAGCCTGTTTGCAGTGGATTAAAGGCACATCACAAACCATGTTAAAATACTGGGAGCAAAACGCACACATCGATACCTTGAGTTCAGGACTGGCATCAGAGCTCAAATGAGGCCAGAATTCATAGGGTCCTAGAGCAGTTAAGGTTGGAAGGAATTTCAGACATCACCCAGTCAACTCCCTGCTGTGGGCAGGGACATCTCTTACTAGACCAGGTTGCCCAGAGCCCCATCCTACCTGGCCTTGAACACTTCCAGGGAACAGGGAAAATGGAATGACAAGTCTGATAGGTCTATTCACAAGATTTTAAAGAACCTTAAATTGTGAAAAGAAAGAGAGAAAAGGTCTTCCCACTGCAAACTTGCATCAGCCAAGTACTATACTCATTAACACTGTGCCACACACCTCAAATCCAACATGTGGGACATGCAGGAGATCTTTTTAAATTAGTAATAATCTTCTAAAGAGTTGATTGTTAAGAGAATTATAAACAAGATCTGCCGAGGTGTTTGTCAGGACATTTCTGACAGATTCAGCTGCTCAGAGTTTTCTGTTCCCTGTCTTCAGAAGAGATCTATAAGTTCTTGTTTGGCTTACCAAAATAGCCTCTTTACTGGTTCACTAATTATCATTGACTAGAAAAATGCAATTCTGCAGCAAAGCTCTGTCTAATCCACAGTGGGGCAGAACAGAGAAAAGCACATATGCACCACACTTCCAGCTCTGTGCCAGACAGACAAGGTAAGCTCTTTCCTGACTCGAACACTTCAGGGTACTTGTTTCCACCACACAAAAGAGATATACCCCAGTAAGGGTAATAAAACAATTAAAAGAATGCATTAAGTACTAAGTAATTGTGAGACCTTCAAACAATGAGTGGTAGTTTCAGTCAGCTGCTTTGTAGGAACAGCTTGGCACAATTTCCTGTACCATTTTTGGTATCCCAGTTGTTCACATTTGTTTTTTCTAATTAAATTAAGAAAATAATTTTTAGAAACCTACAAGACTTGTTTCCTTGAGCAACAGCTGCCCTAGACCAACAGATAAAACAGCAGGATCATCTAAATCTTTGCAGGCATGTAGTTAAAACACAACCTCATCAACTCTATTTACAAATGGAAACAATTAAAATTACATTAAGAAGCAAATATACAACACTTTTATTGCTGTATAAAGCGTCCCCGGTGAAACTTGGGTGTTTCTGTGGATGCGCTAAAGATACAATAATTAACATCCTAACAATAATGCTGTTGCAGGTAAAACCCAGCAATTACTGCTGCTAGTAACAACAGTGGATCCTGTTAGACCAGAAGGAGAGAATAAGCAGAACCCAGGGGTTGAGGCACTGCACGAAAGGACCTACCGAAACCCTTGTTCTCTGATGGCAAAGGCTGGTGTCTCAAGGGGGAAGATCTCAGACTGGACGAAGAGTTCACGCACCCGCCGGTCTATGACTTTCCCGTACTGTGCTCCAGCATCAAGGATGACAACTGCTCCCTCGTAGTGATGCTGCCCATCCTTGAGCTCTCCTCCGGTGTTCTCCAGCTGCAAACACGGCTCACATCAGTGCTTTACTGCGACACCTTGCAGACTTAAACTAACACCTGGCTGAGCTTGCCAAGGTTGCCCAAACATTACATTTATGATTAAAATACAGAGAAACCTCTAAATGAAAACAAAATAATCAAGTTTTTAAGGAGCAGTAGATCAACTGGCAAGACAAAGGAGGTTTGTGAACTAAACATGGTACAAATAAGGGGGGAAAGAAATACCAATATGTTAAGGGAGACAGAGCTTTCCACAAATAAGAAGGCATGTGTCACCACTGCAGCTTTTTCCACTTTACAGTTCCATATAAAACCAACACATCCTCTGAGACTTAGGAGCATGTGCTGCCTTCTCAAGCAAAACAGGCCAGTGCAAAAGCAGAAGAAAAATGTTTTTCCTCATCATACTGCCTCAATAGGCTGAACTTTCTCTTGGTGTTACCTCCTGGAGAGGATAACAGAAGAAATTGAGAGCAAATGTCTCTGCTAAATGACTTTAAAAAAAAAAGCCCCAACTTTTGAATGCAGCACTGGAGCAGACTAATGTGGTTCTCTTTGACTCCATCTCATTTGCATTGTTTGGTCAACTTCAGCCAGATCTGAAAGATGGCAAAGACAAGTTTGGGGTTTGTTTTCAAAAAAACCCCTGTGAACAGAGGTGGCTATTCTATGGAAGTGTCCTTACTGAAGGATCTTCAAGGAGGAATGTGAACACAACTGCACTGTAAGACACCAAGAAACTCAGCCAGAAAAAGTTATGTGCACTTTGGGGGCATTTTCCACTTAACATACAGCTTATAACACACTGTCCTTTACTCCTGTGGGCAACCCTGCAGCACATCCTAGAAAGGGGCCAAGCAAGTCCCATCCCAGGAGTTAAGATCAGCTCCTATCACTGCATTGGAGGAGATTTTGTAGTTCCAAGCTAAAGCAGACCTGCAAGAGGTTCAGCTGTGAAGAGAACCCAGCTGAAACCTTACCATAAATCACTCGGAGAAAGAGCAAGCAGAAAGGCAAGTCAGTTTGGGATCTGGCTTCGTTTATTTAAAGGCACAGTTTCAAGGCGACATATTTGAACCCCAAATTTAACAAGGGAAACTTCACTTAATGTAGGGGAACATGAGTGCGTGAGCAATCAAGTCCTTGTGCTGGAGGACTTTGTTAACAGTGGAATGCAGCAGGGGAAGGTTTTAGAGGCTGCACAAGGTACAGGGCTGGACTGCCTGCTGTCTGCAGGTGTATGGACAGCCAGCTTGCTCCAGTAAAGAACAGGGAAGTGTGCTGTCTGACCAGTAGCCCTGCCCGTGAGGCAGGTTGTGTGAAGTCTACATAAGTTAGTGGCTTTGTTTAATAAAGTGTTCATTCCTGGGTGTTCTTGTGTGTGTCACTTCGTCCTCGGATGATCCCAGGCTTTTGCGAGATCATATTGGTCCGAGTGTGAAAGCCTGTTAGGGTTCCCACGAATACGCCTCTCCGCTGACCCTGGCGCCCGAACGGTGAAGGTTATAACTTAGTAAAATCAAAGCAGCAACAGATGCTGTTGCAACACAGCCAACACGGCAGTTCAGCTCATGCGTTTGTATCCCACAGGCATGCCAGGAGAAAGGGACCAGAGCACCCAGCTCCTGCAGGGACAGGGATTATGGAGCCAGTATCACTTGTAAGCAGGGATCCTTCATTTTCTAATGAAAGCCACCTTCCCCTCAGTGTAACTAGAGTTCCATGTCTTATCCTGGTGTCATGTCACAAAAGCCTGGAGAATTCACTACTTCTGAGAACTTCTACACAAACTGCTTTGAGAGACACTGTTCTGCTCTCTCAAGAGCAGGAGAAAAAACAGCACAGAGCTTGTATATGCCAACAGAAAAACCGAGGGACAAAGCCTGTATTCAGCTAATTTAAATCACAAGTCACCCTTAAAAGCATGTCATATGTGAATGATTCCTTCGCTATTGATGAAACAAAGCAATCACACTATGAAAATACTCCATCACTGATTACTGACTATTTTGCAGACTGGAGAACTGGACTCAAGGTCCTGAGCACTACAACAAGGTTCAGTCATGAGCCATCATTTCAGCTAACACCTTGGTAACATCAGACCAACCAAAAAAAAAAGCTATCACTGCTGAAAGGTGTTTTTTTTGTTTTGGTCAAGAAAGTTACAATTATGAGTTGTCTAATGAGCTGTGGTAGGAGACCTGCCCTCAAACTCGAATTAGCAGCCAAGGACACCATCTATCTTTCTCCTCAGTGTACCTACCTAGTGCTCTAAACTCAGCTGGCAGATCCATAACAGCCCACTTCGGCAGAATCAGGGAAATTTTCAGCATTTCTCTCAAATGCTCATAGGATTTTCATTAATGCAATTTGTAAGCACATTATCATACAGAACAGTCACATTCTGGAGCACCAGAAGCACCTGGAAGCACTTGGTCTGCAGCATCGGCCCCTCTGTCTAAGCCCTGTTTTCACCCATGCTTATAACCTTGGACAAGCCTAAACCAGGAGCCTTGATCTAGTGCTTTCAAGCCAGCACAGGATTTACAAGAGTTTAACTGCTTCCCTATGGTATTAAAATTAAGCAGGTCCACAAGAATAAGAACACTTACTCTGTTGTTTTTTTTTTTCCAAAGTGTAACAGGGAAATGACACTTTCCAGCAATCCTGAGACTGATACAAGGGTCCCCAAGCCATTACCTCAAACTTTCATTTACGAGTGTCATGCAGGTTTCCAGTAGCTGTTGGGACCCAGCACCCTACTGAAATTGCTCCTGTTAGTTCTTCTTACCCACATCCTGCAAGAGAGCAGTTCAAGATGGGCTCTGGGTGCAGCACCCCAGAGGAGCCCTCAAAGCTAGGAATGAAGTTTGTGTGGATGATCAGGGAAAAGCATATGTGAAAACTTGAGTAAGGACCAACCGAACATTTAAGAAACCCTCTCAGAATCACTTCTTACAAACCAAAGTCTAGCATAAAGATTTTGTCCAACTACAGAAGCAGCATGAGACAGCTTGCAGAGTTTTGATTCAGAACTTGCATTACCAAGAAAAAAATAATCCCTAAAGGCACCAACCATTCGTTTAGCAGCACATGCAGCAGCTTAGCCAACAGGCTTGGGCACCCTGGCTGCAAAGGCAACACTGTGCCCGAGGATCCTGGGGGCCACCAGGTCAACCCCTAACAAGGGTTTGGCGGGGACCACCAGGCCAGGACGAAACCAGTCAACTTTCCTCTCACGGTGGTTGCTGCGAGCCCATTCAATGGGGCCCTACTGCTCAGGCAGGCCAGCTAACAAGGCTGGCCGCTGGGCAAAATGTTGCCCACAGCCAGGGGGCACCGCAGCCAGCGAGCAGAGCCCGGCGGGCTCGGCCGCGCCGCGAACCAACATTTTAACGATTGCTGCTCCAACCCCGCGGAAGAACTAATTCATTCTCCGCTGCCGGGCACTTCGCGCTCCCCACAGCACCGCGGCCCCGGGGAGGGGATGAGAGGGCCGGGCCCGCCGCGCAATGCGCCCAGGCCGGGCCGGGCCGGGCCGAGCCGAGTCAAGCCCGTGACTGGTAGCACAAAGCGCAGTGAGGGCCGGGCGGACAGCGGACACTGACCTTGGCATCTCCGTTGCACAGGGCCATGGAGGCAGCCCCAGAGCGGGCAGCAGGAAGAAAGGGCCGAGAGGGGCCGCGGTGATGAGCTAATGCCGCCCGCCTGCGCCGCCGAGGAGGGGCTCGGCAGCACCGGCGGAAGGGGCGGAGCGCGGGGCAGGGCCCGCTGCTGGGCTCCGGACCCGGGAGTTAGGTTCGGACAGCGGGAATTGGGGGTTTGAGGAGGGAGTGTTACGGCCCACCTGGCTACCGGCGCTCAGTAACGTCCCGGATAACCTTCAGAGGGTTCGGGTTCGGTTCGGTTCGGCCCGGCCCGTTTGAGGGTAAAACTGAAGACGGGAGCTGAGGTTTTGCCGTATTTTTCTGTGTTTTGGCATCCTGCAGTGTAAAGTGCAATTAAAGAAGAAAATAAAAGGTTGAGGAAGATAAAAGCGTTAATTAAAGCGGCTTCGTACGGTTGTCGAAATACATTGGAAATGTGAAGGGTTTGGTCACTTGGAGAGAAGGAGATGGGAAAGGTGCGGGGTTAGTTCCCGTTGTGTATAACGTTAGAACCCGGTCTCCGGTCCCGGTGGCGGGTTTTGGGCGGGTTTGCCCTGGGTACAACACTGAGGAGCGGTTTTGGTTATCGTTTGGATAGATAGTCGGTGTTGTCACTGTTTTGCGGCTGTGACTGGTCTGTCGAGAATTAATGTTTTAAAAAAGGAGTCTTTTAATCATTGAAAACGCGTTTCTGGTGTCCGATTACCGTGTAGTTGTATAAATAATGGGCGAGCGGGTAACTTAAAGTAAAATTCGCTTCTCGTGGTTCTTCCCGGCTTTTGTGTTTTGGTACTGGAGAGCCAAAAACCAAGGAAATATTAACTCGTTTTTCATTACTCATTTACAATTTTCCGTGCGTTTAACAGGCACCTCGGCCGCCACCTCAGCAGAAGTGGGCAAAGATCGAAGCTCACCCGTCAGGGCGGGATCTGTCACTCAGCGCGGGAAGGGGCGAGGCCTGTCCGTCTGGGAGGGGCGGGGCAGCATCGTGACGTACGGCGCAGCGCACCAATGAGGCGCGACCACGCCTGCCGCCGGCGCTCGGTGCCCGGAAGGGGTGGGGGGTTGTGGGCTGGTGGGTGTTGGGCGTCTGCTGGGGTGGGTCCGCTCCCGCCTGGGCCCCGGGACACTGCGCGGCCCCGTCCCGGCCATGTCTCCCGCCATCGCAGCGGAGGCGGGCGGTCGGCAGCGCCGCGCCGGGAGCCATCAGCGCTGCGCGGAGGAGGCGGCGGCGGCTGGGCGGGCGCTGTGCGGCGACGCGGCGCCGGGCGATGAGGCTGAGGTTCTGTTGGGCCCCACCGCGCCGCGCCGGGGGTGCCGCGGTGAGCTCGGCAACGTCCTGCTGCTGCTGGTGCTGTACGTGCTGCAGGGCATCCCACTGGGGCTGGCGGGCAGCGTCCCCCTCATCCTGCAGAGCAAGAGTGCCAGCTACACCGAGCAGGCCTTCTTCAGCTTCGTCTTCTGGCCCTTCAGCCTCAAGTTGCTCTGGGCCCCCTTGGTGGACGCCGTGTACGTGCGGAGCTTCGGCCGCCGCAAGTCGTGGCTGGTGCCCACGCAGTACGTGCTGGGGCTCTTCATGATTTACATGTCCACCCAGGTGGACGCGTTGCTGGGCGACGGGCAGAGCCGCGGCCCCGACGTGGTGGCCCTCACCGTCACTTTCTTCCTTTTCGAGTTCCTGGCCGCGACGCAGGACATCGCGGTCGACGGCTGGGCCCTCACCATGTTGTCCAGAGAGAACGTGGGCTACGCGTCCACTTGCAACTCCGTGGGCCAGACGGCCGGCTACTTCCTGGGCAACGTCCTCTTCCTGGCCCTTGAGTCGGCCTCCTTCTGCAACAAGTACCTGCGGTTCCAGCCCCAGCCCCAAGGGATTGTCACCCTTTCAGGTACTGCCTGGCTACAGCTTCGTGCTGCAGCGATGAGAATGAGCTTCCTCCTTGAGCCTGGACAAAAGTTCAGGTGATAGTGTTGGTTTGGTCCTGTGAACAGGTTTAGTTTCTTACCACATCTGTGGAGGCTGGTGGAATCCACCGCTTCATGTGCTGAACTTTCAGCAAAAGGGAGAATGAAAAAATAATTGTCTCTTCCAATATGTTGTTCACAGAAGTAGGTGTTCAGGGCAAATGTTCAGGGTTGACCACATAGCCAGTTTCTAAAGGAAGCCTTATTTTAGTACATTTTAATGATTCAAATGGAGTTTGGTAAGACAACCATAACTAGTTAGCATTGAGATGTCTTCTGTTTGTGGAGTTTTGGATTGTTTTATGGGTTTTGTTGGTTTGGTTTGGATCTTTTTCAGAAAGGTTGTATATGATGGTTGGTGTTATGCACATTGCCTAGAGCATGATTTAAAAATGTGTGGTTGCAAAGTTGAGTTTAGATAGCTCAGCTTATGGGAGGACGGGAAAAACTGTCACCACTCTTAGCTGCAGTCTCAAAGCGACCATGGCTGGCAATAAAGAGGAAACTCTTGTGGGTTTAGTTTATTTTTCTTCTTGCATTGTTTGGTCTAAGATTTTTAATCTTAAGAGAACAGGTATGCCAAGTACCAAGTTCCACTGTTGTTCAGTAAAGCTACTTTTCCTCTGATGTCCCTATGTGTTATCCACTTGCCTTGTGTGCCTGATCTATGTGTCAGCAGGCACAGAGCAGTCCTGGTTTATCGATGTGTTTTCCCTCACTGTGTAGCTCATAGGAGCTGCTGTCTCTCTTCCCTCTTGCTGCCGTGGCAGACTGATGTCCTTTACTGCTGATGCCAGTTGCAGTTCACTGGTGTAATTAGTTAAGGTTTGTCTGTACCTCCCTCCACTGCTCATGTGGTTTGTAATTTAGTAATTTTTCTCAGTATAAATGGATTTATTACTGTTACAAGGCTGCTGTCCTTAGAAAGAAAAATATCCCAAAGCATCACCGTAACCAGTTTAACTTGTCCTGGAGCACTTACGTGGATGGGGTAAGAAAAGGAAGTAGCTCTGACATTGTAGTTGCAAGACATAGTTTTTTGTGGTAGTAAAACTGGCTGTAGGAGATTTCTGTTCCTCTCTTATGCCTGTGGCAGTTTGCTGTGTTCCTCCAAAGCAGCGGTACCGCAAACCATCTCACTCACAAGGGGAGCAGCTGTCTAGTTCAGCACTGGTTGTACAGAGCCTTGTGTTGATCCAGTTCAGGGAGTGGAAGCAGCAGAAAACTTGAAAAGGTCTGAAAAGGTGAATAGCTTTCTGACAGCTCAGATCTCCAAACAGTTTGTGGTAGCCTGAGTGCCAACACTTGGGAAAGAGTAGGTTGGCATTTCATGATCTTAGCTTGAAGTTGTTGACAAGCAACAGCTTTACTTCTCAGCAGCATTGAAAAGTAATGTGAAGAACTGTGAAGCTATTCATCACACCTGTCCAGCTTACTGTGCCTGTTTTAGCATGGAAAAAGGGGGTAAACTGTAGGAGAAGGTGCCCCTTCAAGGCAGCCCAAAACCTGGGACTGGAGCATCCTTTTTCCAGGGAGGAGATGAGTAGCTGTGGAGTTAACTTAAAGCTGCCGTGATGGAATGCCAGTACACCCCACATCCTGGTGATGGTTATTTTCCAGCCTGGTCCATCCCTGTTCTAGTTCAGAAGTTTGCTTTGTCCCAGCACAGGGGTTTATTTTATTAATAACCGTGTAGAGGCAGAGACCAAGCAGAGAGGGTGGTGGTGGCAGTAGTAGTGGCACCAGAAAGCATCTGCTAGAAATCCTTTGTGTAAACCAGAATTTGAAAGCTTTCTTGGTTGTAGTCTGTTAGTGGACTTCATGACATTTGAGAGGAAAAGTTCCTTATTTCTGTGTGAACTACCTGCAGCCACGAATCCGTTTGCATTTTTTTTGTCTGGACTGTTACAGATGGCTTTTCTGTTGTTTTGTCTTTTTTTTTTCTAATCCAGCCCCTGCATTGCTGTGCTGCAGCTGACAGAGCTGGCCTGATACCGAGCATTCATGTGGTGATGCTCAGAGCTATTTCTGTTCCAATCCTCTTACTGCAGTGAAAGTGCTTCATGCTATTATTAGAGTACCCCTCCTTTTGTAGGCAGGAGCTGTGATCAGTGTGACTCCCTGAAAATTCATATTCTAAAAGGAAATAGATGGTCAGGGTACCTAGATTTCACCAGAGGGGAGAGCAATCTGACAGCATTGAGGATGAGAACTGCATTATTTTAGAAAAAGGAGGAGTAGCTGGTGTGGAAGCAGCAGAAAATGGTTTGAAATGCCTTTCTTTTTTCTTTTACGCAGAGGATGTCAGGATGCTGCTGATGCAGCTTGTCTTGTTCTGTGCTTCTTGTCCTTGTTCGCTTGCTGTGCGTAAGCAGCAGCTAATAATTGACTACACCTTTTGCTGTCTTTGCCCTTTCATCAGCCCTCACTCCTCACTTTAAAGTCACCATGAAGTTTCAGGAGTTTCCAGTGACCAGGAGATCACTTACGTCTTACTTTTGCATGCTGCTGAGATCTTTCTTGCCTCTCTCATAAAGCTAGAGGATGGAATTGTCTTAGATAAATCCAGCCACTCACTCAAGAAGTACTTACTATAAAAATATCAGGGTGTTTTTGCTATTTATTGCTGCCTTCAAATCCACAATTTAGCAAATATATCTGCTTAAAATAGAGCATCTGAAAGTTAGCAGATGTAACAGACATTCAAACCAGAGATTTGAGTGACCCTATGGCTCTATAAGAACTTTAGTCAGGTCATTTATATCTTCATTTCCTGTGTTATATAGAGAGTATGGAGCCGGGGTACAGAACAGTTACAGATCTGCACAGTAAATAGCTGGAGAGTGATGATTGATTTCTTCCCCTCAAGTTTTTTTCCCTGCCTTGGAACTACTAAATATGGAGGTTTTCCTGCTTTATCAGCTTTCAGTGGTTGTATGTGTAACCCCTTCAAGATTCTAATTTTTGTTTCAGTTTCTCTTCCACCACAGTAATAATACACAGAGGACTGGGGAAGTGACCTGGTTTGCTGCCACTCCTCTCTCTCAGATCTGGAGCAAAAGAGAGGCAGGGAAGAGCAATGGCAGTTGCTGTGTGTTAAGCTACATGGTTGCAGGATTGCTTGTATGTAGGAGGGTCAATGTGTAATGATTTAATTCAAGTTTTATTAGTAGGTTTATATTTTTGCAAAAGAACTGCATTGTAGCTACCCAGTGAAGTAACAGTGATGGCTGCCAGAAAGTTTTTTATTAATATTCTTGTTTTTCCTCCAGATTTCCTGTTTTTCTGGGGAGCTGTGTTTTTAATTACCACTACACTGGTTGCCCTTCTGAAAAAAGAAAACAAGGAACTGACACCAACAAAAGAAGAAACAAAAGGCATCACTGATACCTACAAGCTACTATTCTCTATAATCAAGATGCCAGCAGTTCTTACATTCTGTCTTATGATTCTCACAGCAAAGGTAAGTCACTACTTTTGTTAGATGCCAGTGTCAGAGTCCACAGGCATTAGAGAGGAGTTTGGTCACCATCAATTATGAAATTTCTGTTCAACGTTTTTAAGTAGTTAGGCTGTTTGTGTGGCCTGAAAAGATCCTTTCAACCTAAATACTATTCCCAGGATCTTCTGCTCTGTACAAACTAGATTTCCATGGCTTCTTGTTGGCCACTGTGGATAGGAAGAGCCATTGAGGCAGGGCATGGATGTCATAGAGTCATAGAATCATTAGGGATTGGAAGGGACCTTGAAAGATCATCTAGTCCACTCCCCACCACCACAGCAGGATCACCTAAACCAAGTCACACAGAAACACATCCAGGTGGGTCTTAAACATCTCCAGTGATG